>PNEQ01116329.1:0-43351 GCA_003012365.1 Medauroidea extradentata | reverse complement strand
GTCTTTCACCGTCGTACTTGCGTTGACGCCTTCTAAATCGTGTCTTCGGTCCTCTTTATGTTCCTGTAGTACGTCTTGGTTTGAGTCTTCGTCCTTCACCGTCGTACTTGCGTTGACGCCTTCTAAATCGTGTCTTCGGTCCTCTTTATGTTCCTGTAGTACGTCTTGGTTTGGATCTTCGTCCTTCACCGTCGTACTTGCGTTGACGCCTTCTAAATCTTGTCTTCGGTCCTCTTTATGTTCCTGTGGTACGTCTTGGTTTGGGTCTTCGTCCTTCACCGTCGTACTTGCGTTGATGCCTTCTAAATCGTGTCTTCGGTCCTCTTTATGTTCCTGTAGTACGTCTTGGTTTGAGTCTTCGTCCTTCACCGTCGTACTTGCGTTGACGCCTTCTAAATCTTGTCTTCGGCCCTCTTTATATTCCTGTAGTACGTCTTGGTTTGGATCTTCGTCCTTCACCGTCGTATTTGCGTTGACGCCTTCTAAATCGTGTCTTCGGTCCTCTTTATGTTCCTTAGTACGTCTTGGTTTGAGTCTTCGTCCTTCACCGTCGTACTTGCGTTGACGCCTTCTAAATCGTGTCTTCGGTCCTCTTTATGTTCCTGTAGTACGTCTTGGTTTGAGTCTTCGTCCTTCACCGTCGTACTTGCGTTGACGCCTTCTAAATCAGGTCTTCGGCCCTTTTTATGTTTTTGGGCCTGCCCCCCGCCCCATCCCTATTCCAACGTCATCTAGTGGAGTTATCGAGGAATAGATATCGTGAAAATATTTTCCGTGTTCAAATATCTATGTTTACCTATATTCATTGTTGCGGGAATTTAGGATATTAGTATGTAGGTATTTTTTTTTTTTCGTGAAATTTTCCGATACTTAATGATTATTCTGCAATTCGGGGCGGAGTCGAATAAAAAAAACAGAGGTAATTAAAATCGGTCCCGCCGTTCTTGAGTTATAAATTAAACCGACTTTTTTTAGTGTGCCATATAATTGTACCAGATAATGTTTTCTTATTTTAGACACAAAATTTGACTAAATTTTGCTCTTATGAAAATTTTTTAACTCTCATAGTTTTCGCGTAATGTCTTATTACAGTCAAAATGTGCATGTTTCCATTTTAAGGACTGCACTAAAACCAACTGACATACCAAACTGAAAAGATTCACAGTGGATGAAGACGTCTTAGGCTATTATTTCACGTTCAAAAATTCTAAGAATAAAAACATTTTGTATTTAATTAAAAATGCTGAAAAATGCAATATATTATTTAAGTTTAAAAATAATTGAATTTGTTGTTTAAGACAGCTGAACTTGTAGCCTACAACGTCGTTATTTACTGTGAATTATTTAAGTTTGGTATGTTAGATGGTTTTAATGTCGTCATTAAAACGGGAACATGCAAAGTTTGGATTTAACGAGCCATTACGCAAAAACCAATGCGAGATTAAAATTTTTTGTAAGAGCAAAATTTAGTTACATTTTATGTCTAAAGCAAGAAAAAAAATATCTGGTACAAATATAAAAATAAACACATGGTGATGTAAATTGCTGTACACCGCGCCCTTAAACGGTATTTATTGTTGACTTAATGCCACTTTTTATGGAAACACTGGCCGTAAGTATGAAACTGACAAAGTAGGTCGGCGGATATTATTGAATAATAACCTTCTAACGAGGACACAATTAATTCATGAACATAAGTCCTCATTATATTTTTCTTCAGTTATTCTATCTAAATCGCCTCCTATGTATTCTGTCCTGAACGCTCAAGGCATTTAGTTTATTTCAATTTTATTTCTACTGGAAGCGTAGTAATACATTATATACGATAAACATCAATGCAAATATAAAATTGGAAACTCGTTTACAATCTGAAGTACCAGAAGAAATTACTTTTATATAGTAATAATGAATTGATGTTTTGATCGTAAGCGAAAATTTAATTAAAATAAACAAATTAAAAAATACATACACGTCGCGAATGTTCTGCCTCCCAGACCAATTTTAAAATCCTTTAATAATCCATCACACCGCCATTTCTGTGATGAAAAGTTTAATCAAGAAAGTTAACAAGATCACAAACAATCAAAATTTATGCATACTTGAAGCTATCCATGAGAATTTGACATAATTTTAATATAACCGTGACAGCAAAATACATTGGAACATTCATAAGCACATTTTTAAATATCCCACGTGGGCGATACTTTTACTTACTTCTCGGGTCATATGTTGTAACTATATAGACCAGGTGTCGACAAAAAAAAGTGTACATGTCGGAAAAGAAGGTAATTTGCGGCGGGAGCTGGAACGTATGCGGGCTAGTGGCCAGTAGTTAGTTTATTCCATGCGGGCTACCTGATGTAATTTGCCTACAGCTCTTGTTTGCAAACTGTTCGTGCCACAGCCATCGACCGCCAAACAAGGACCACATCCTCTATAATAACTGTGGCCTTAGTCACGAAAGCCAGAGTTTGACAGTCACTTTCAAGACATTTTCCTTTGTGCTCAGCTACGTAATGACCTGCTGTTTCACGAGGGGAAACATATTTACAAGGATGTTTACATGATGATGAAAACTGTCAGAAGATCAACATAAATGAGCTACGTCATACTTCAGGAACAGTATTAGCAAAATGAGTATGCTACAACACACGATGTGATACAAGTTTAAAATACCGTTATTAAAATGAGAAGTTTTACTTTAAAAGGTGGCTGCCTGCCCAAGCCATAAAATTGATGTGCGGAGCTTGGTCCGACACAAGTTCATTCGAAAACTTCTTAACGTAAGTGAGTAATGTGTGCCGGGATATAACATTCAAATACCTTTACGTATGTGTATACCATTTACAGGTTCTCTGCCGATCTTTAAAGCTCTCTTCGTGCAACTGAAAATGGCGAAAATTAGTCTTTCTTGCGGAACCTTTAAGGGCTTGTTCCCGAGTTTTTTTTTCAGACTGGTGCCAATAACTCAAATATTTTTTAACCAAAAGTTTTAAAAAATTTGAGTCAATTTGCAATCATACGATGCACAATACTGTGGACGCGTTTTTTTTAATAATGTACCAATCGCCAGCAAAAAAAAATCCTTCGTTTTTGCTTATTTTCACGACGAAAAATGTTGTATTTTGGGTAATGAAATCTAAAAAACCGTTCAGTATAGTTGTACAAAAAATATGCAGCTACAAATTAGAATATATAAGTGTCAAAACTGTGCAGCGAAATTTTGATATGAGTATTAGGTAACAATAAAAAAATATTTTCGAAATCACTGCAAAACTCCGTAACAAGGCCTTAAGGGATGATAATATTCGTTCAGAACAGTTATCATATTGTAGGCGGATTCAACAGCCCTTTATCTAAAAGTTACTTTATAAAATCATAGTGTGACCACTGAATGTCACAGGCAAGTTGTCGACGAGAAGAATGTACGCCTGATTTACTGACTTGCGCCTAAAGGTTAGGGTGAGGAGTGATGCGCGTGCTCTTGTCTCCCTTACCACTTCCGCACTCTAGGATACTAACACGAAAATATAGTCTAGAATTTAGTGGTTTGTGGACATACGCCATTGCTCATGTTTTGCTGATCAAACCTGTGTTGAATGAGAAAATACGAAATCTTGGTGTTCCGACCAGCTCTAAGCCTGAAGACGGGGATAGATCGCAATCCTCGAAACGTTGCATTTTTCCGTTGGTTTTTACTTGTGTTGTGTTGTCTATTTTCTTGTGTTTGTTGTCCACTGTTCGCTGTATATTTGTATATTTCCATCTTTTTTCATATTGGGAATCTGGTTCTATATTTGTGTCTGTCTTTCGTGACTGGGTGTTGTGTAGATATTCGACTGAATTCTATATCTAGAATTCTTTTTTGTCTAATATAACAAATATTTTGGAAAAATAATTGACATAATTCCTCTGGGATTGCTTTTTGTCTATTTTTTTGTGTGTGTTTTATATATTTTTTGTTCGTTTTCGTATTTTGTCATTCAACACAGGATTGATCAGCAAAACATGAGCAATGGCGTATGTCCACAAACCACTAAATTGTAACTGTAAACGCCCATGACAAACATTTAAAAATCTCAAAAATAGTCTAATCAGACGGTCACCTTAAGCTGAGTACTGCGTGGTAAAACCAGCAAGGCCATTTATCCTGCATGCTCGTAGTAAATGTAGAACAAACTGAGGGAAAACCGGACAAAAGCGATCGAATGCAGTATAGAGCGATTACAGTCGCCGGAGTGCGTGGACTGCAAGGATAACTATATTATATCACGCGAGTATAGAACAAAGAAGTCACGTGACGACTGGCGCCAGTACTGGCCTACCCAAGATGGCACGCGAGCCACGCAGTACACACTGGTGTAGGGAGGTTACATGTAGGCAGTGGCGGGTATAGTGGTGGAATCGCATAGCAAAGCGACGCGACAAAAGCGATGCGACTATAAAAATATTTGTTATTGGGAACACAAGTCTAGCTGCTGCGCGACGCATACTAACCTCTAGTACGACAACCACAGATGATTACAGTATTTCAGTTTTTTTCTCTCGCTTATTTTTGATTCATTGTAAATACCTGCTAGCATTCCGAAAAGTGTAAATAAAGGCACAGTTACAAGTTTGCCTAAAATTTTATGATTCGCTCATAATAACAAACGAAAATGTCTTCTGAAATAAATAAATACAATTTCCTATCAACGCACCAGTTTTACCAACATTTTAGATCAAAATCAACCTATAACTGATATAATTTCTATGTGGAATTCGAATAGCGACCGCCATTTCTGTCGATCTGACGTCACCGAAACCTAGGTGCTGATTGGCGGACACATTTGGTTTTTATGTCGCGAAGGTCATGTCGCCTCTGTCGCTTCTATGTGACTCTATCCTAATGCGGTTCTCTTAGAGTGCGTGGCAGATAAATAAACGCTGAAAACATTAATTGATTTCTACCTTTTTTTCGAAGCCAATGTAGATAAAATACTCAATGACGATCCAAGATAATGGCATTTGCTAACTTTATGAGTAAATATTTACCCAGAATTACTCATTCGTTACGCGTGATCTCTTGCACCGCAGTTAAATGCACGAGGTTCCGGCGCCAGAGATTGTGCCTCAGAATTTCGTAACACTGGAAACAATTTTGTTTAAAACGTTGGCTAAAACTATTGTCTAGGATTGCTATTGTCAATTTTTGCAAATTGGCTTCAAGAAACCTACAGTTATACAGTTATAGATTAATGCTTTTATCGTTGAATTATGTACCACGCCCTCTTAAACGAAATTATTTTATCCGCGATGCATATATACTTGCTTGCCTCGCAACGACTGTTTTCTGTTGGCGCTAGAAACTGTCAAAGCGAGGGTGTGAGATAAGCGTAATCAGCAGAAACTCATCTAGCAAGCATGCTAGTTATTCCCGCCGAAGAATCTTTATTCGCACAGTTTCAACTTAGGCTACAACTAATCATGAGGTATATGAGAGAGTGTGCAGGGAAGTAGGAGCTACATTCGTGGACAGAAGGAAATGGATCGGCCATGAACATGTAGAGATGGATCAGGTGCACCTCACTGAGTAGTGGAAGAGAATACTGGAGGACCTGTTAGGTAGGGAAGCAGCTGGCTGTTTGGAGAGGGTTAAGGCAGAGCAGCAAGGGTTTAAATAGCAATCAGTGTGTGATAGGTGTTCAGAAGCACAGATTACTGAGGAATATTCCACCACGGGGCGTGATATCATCAATGAGGAAGGGGGCATACAAAGTGGGATCGTAAATAATTGTAGTAATATAATGGTGGTTAACAGTAGGATTGTATACAGCAAACTTGAAAGCTTTTGGAGTAAGGTTGAGGGATATGGGGCAGATGTTGTGATCGCAGTGGAGACATGGCTGAGTGAAGATGTGCTAGACAGTGAATGTAAGCAAGATAAGTTTACTATCTTCAGAAGAGGCAGGGATGTGAGAGGGGGTGGAATAATGGTCTATCTAAGGGAGGAACTGAATGGATCAGTAGCATGGGTTAGCAAAGAAGTTTAATTGATGGAAATTGCAGTAAGCGGAGGCGGCAGGAAGATAACTTTACTGGAAATTTATAGGCCACCAGGACAGGGGTGGTAAGCAGTAGAAGTAGTCAAGTAGAGGTTTGATAGGTTAAGGGATAGGTAATGGGTTGTTGTGGCAGGGGATTTGAATATGCCGGGTGTACAATGGGCGGAGCTATGAGAGGGAATGGCACCACAATGCAGAGAATGGCAGCACAATTATCAAACAGGGGCTTAGTCCAGGCTGTGGAAATTCCAACGAGGAGAAATGAAGGAGGCGTAGGATTAGTGCTGGATGTGATATTGGTCAGACCTGGGAGTGCGGTAGTTGGTGCAACTGTTTTAGACCGAATCAGTGACCATGTCATCCCAGTTGTGGAAATAAAGGTAGGGAGGACCAGAGTAGAACCAACTAAGGGTAGGGTTGTATGACAGTTGGGACGTGGTAACATGATGGGGGAAGAAAACTTCTTGAGGGAAATATTTGAAAGGTGGGCGAAGAAGGGAAATGTTGAATGCTTGTGGAGAGAATTTGAGAATTTAGAAGGTTAGTAGAGGTAATGTTGGACAAATTTGTTCCCCAGAAAATAATAAGACCGAGGGGAGATCAACTGTACTATGGACGGGAAATAAGGAGACTGAAGAGGAAGTGCAGGCAATTGAATGCCAAGAGCAGTAGGGGAGAGGTGACAAGAAATAGTCAATTGATGAAACATATGGGAAGGGAGCTGGAATGTAGGATCAGGTAGGCAAATAATGAGTACTTGGGTAATATGATGGAAAAAGGAAGAGGCAAAGATTGGGGTAAATTGTTTAGGTATCTGAAGAACGTAAGGGGTGTTGGCTAAGGGATCCCAACATTGATAAGTATGAATGGACAAACTGCGATAAATTACAGAGAGAAAACTGATATGATGCATGCTCAGTACTTCTCAGTGTTTGAATCAAAGGACAACTGGAATAGTGAGACAAATAGAGACATATAAAGGAAAGGGGGAGCAGGGAATTGAAATGGTGATTAGGGGGTTGAAGAGCAGTAAGGCAGGGAACCAGATGGAGTAGGAAATGATTCACTGAAGTTTGGTTGGATAGATTTTGCTAGATATCTGAAAGTATTGTTCGGTAGGTCACTGGAGGAGGGAAAAGTGCCCCAAGAATGGAAGAAAGCTCTGGTGGTCCCAATTCTCAAGCAGGAGGAGGATAAGGAAAGGCGTGGCGGTTACAGGCCAGTGAGTCTCACATCAAATACAGGAAAGGTAATGGAGAGACTGGGGTTAAGTTTATAGTTAAGGTTATGGATGAGAAGAATTGGATGCAAGTATACCAACATCGTTTCATAAAAGGATTTTCTTGTGAGACTCAGCTGGCAGGGTTCATAGAGGATTTAGTGAAGGCAGTGGATGAAGGGAAGCAGATCGATGTCTGCTTCATTGATTTTGAAAAGGTCTTCAACAAGGTGCCCACTATATTTTGATGCAAAAACTGGACTTCCTCCAAGGACGGAGGCAGCTTACAAGTCGAGGGTCATCACTTCGAACGTCTTCTGTAGGTAGACCCAAACCAAGGTTAGTGGATTCCTAGATTGCGTGACTAAATGACCTTGTGTTGTAAGTCGCTGAATTCGTCGTCAAATCGGTACTATTGTAATCGAAAAAAAGATACATGGTTCCATTTAACAAAGCGGAGCTGACCATGACGTAGCTTCAGCGCATCCACCGAAAAAGAAAATAAGGTGGCCTAGTATGACGGACTTCTCGAACACAAACTTTTGTCTGAAACGTTTGTGGATGTGATCACTAGTATGACACACACGCGCGTAACGAAATACATATTACCCGAAAACACACGTGAATTCATGTATCACGGATTTTGCCTAACAGCTCGGGGAGATTCTAATCTAGTAACTACTTCTTGTAGCCTTTACCAACAAAGCGATATCCTAACTACTCCTGGGACGCGGTGCCCGAATGGTCAGACCCATTCGCCTCCCATCAAGAAGATCCGGGTTCGATTCCCGGCGGGGTCGGTTCCCGGATTTTCGCATTTGGGAATCGTGCCAGGCGATGCCGTTGGTCAGCGGGTAATCTCTCACTCTCTTACTCTCACTACTACTATTTAGTGCTGAAAACGGAATATAATTATGTAATATAAATAAGTAAACATACCCAAAAACACAGTATTTTACTGACAAAATAACAAAACAATTAAGTTATTTTCTTTTAAAAAATCATACAATGCTATCTGT
Organism: Medauroidea extradentata; assembly: GCA_003012365.1. Taxonomy (NCBI): domain Eukaryota; kingdom Metazoa; phylum Arthropoda; class Insecta; order Phasmatodea; family Phasmatidae; genus Medauroidea; species Medauroidea extradentata. The sequence goes on along the minus strand of PNEQ01116329.1, from coordinate 35,069 downwards.
TGTGAACTTCATTAAATTTATGAAAAATGTTATACCTAATTGCGAATGGACAACAACTACCGCGGCGTAGTCAAAATGGACAGTTTTTCTACTAAAGACAACAAGGAAAAAAATTACACAACTTTAAAATATACAGACAACCTCTTCAATAACAGCACATGACTAATGAAATCATAGTCTGAATAAATAAAATAATGTATAAGCAAAAGCGTACAAATGTCACAAATTGTAAACAATGATCATAAAATACATTAAAATGTTATTTGAATCCTACACATTTAAACGTGTTCTTTTTGCTCGTTGGAAATTAAAATAGAGCCGACTTTTATAATTTAATGAACAAATTATGTTTTCCTTCAAAAGCTAGTTATGTTATTCAAATCGCTAGTTATGAAAAAACACCTTTTGTAATTGGTGATTTCTATGAAATAGAGCTTTCAATGTAGCCGTTGCATAAATAGAAGGCCTATGCACGCATATATGCAAACCGACACTCATACATAGTACTCTGTTAACTTACAGTACTGTCCTTTATTATTATTGTTATTATTATTACTAATAACTTTTGCTGACATACTAGAAATTTGTTTCTCATTCTGCCAAGCAAGAGCAGCATATAGCGATTAATATAACCGTGTTTCATATGTAAACACGAAAAACCTATGAATCACATACTGACTAACGCAATAGTGCCAAATTAATAGTTAAGCCTACTGCCAAATTAACCAAGTCAAAAGGCAGACGAGAAAAGTCACATATTGACTAACTTAGTAACACTAGCCCACTCTGATATTTTTATGATCTTTGAAAGAACTGTGCAATGGGAGTTCATGACTGTATTTGTTTGTATGGACATACTCCATTGCGAAATAAATGACTGTCACCAGAAAACCAAAAGTAAAAATAAGACAAGAAAACATAAAAAGCAGAGTATGCTTTAGTCATCAGGATACATACACAACATGAAATTCCAAAACTGGAATATGGTCACATAAAACAAGGAACAAACAGAAAATAAAAGAAATAACAAAAATATAAAAAAACCTAAGTTGACATGCGACACAACGATGAGACGAAACAAAAACACAAACAGAATTACAGCAAACGACACAACGATGAGACTAAACAAAACACAAAAGGTGTCGGAAACAAACAGAAGAAACAACAAACAACACAAACGATGAGACGAAATAAAACACAGTAGTTTTCCAAACAGTCAGTATGAACGACGTTTCGGGAACTGGAATCTGTTCCCCCGTCATCAGGTAGACACACAGGGTTCAAGAACACGAGTGCGACTGATGAGGATACTGGAAAAACCATAGGTTTATATAGGGTAAAGCCCCTTATCGTGCTCAGCCAATGGGAGACAGACCATATTCCAGTTTTGGAATTTCATGTTGTGTATGTATTCTGATGACTAAAGCATACTCTGCTTTTTATGTTTTCTTGTCTTATTTTTACTTTTGGTTTTCTGGTGACAGTCATTTATTTCGCAATGGAGTATGTCCATACAAACAAATCCACTGATATTTTTAAATCTAACAAATAGATCCCCTTATTTCTATGGCGTAATTTACGATTAAAGCTAATGTGACCTACAATAGGTTCCGAGAGGGTAATTGGATAAAATTATCCTGTTGAGGCAAATCATATTAATCGTTTTTCACTTAAATTGTTTCACTGAAATGTTTTTTTCCTGAGTGCTGGAAGGAGACGAAGTTTTTTTTTTTTTTTCTGATTTGCTATTGCCCGAATACCAAACGCGTAGTTATATTTCGCCTTAAAATCTATTAACCAGTTCGCTTAACTTTCATTACATGATTCAATCTTTAAATGATCTCATCACCGAATAGCATTATTTTATAAATGCTTGGCAATGCTGTGACATAAGAAGTCAATCACTTATGTCAAAAAAAAAGTATTTAAGATCCATAGGCATAAATATATTTTTGTCTGATCTACTGGAGTTAAGTTAAAACTGTATTATGTCAAGATTGTTTAGGTCAATATTCACTAACTCCTTTGTAACAATGGGTCGCAAAGTTCCAAAAATGCAAAGCAGCATACATTTAACTATATTTTTTTTTGCGGAGGGGCGTTACCACATTACTTACAAAATCTGTCCCTGCGAATGTCTAGCCATAAATTCTCGGCTTTATTCCATTCCGTTTTTGTTTCTTCTTCCATGCCCCAGATTTACAGTTTCCTCCCGTTCGCATTATTTTACAACGTAATTATGTGTTTCCTAGCTGAACTCTTTAATAATATCCAACGAGTTTAGTTTGAACTGTAAACGACCTATTTAAACATTATGCCATAAATGTTGTATCATATTTATATATAACTCGTCTAAAGTGCTGTTATTTCTGTACACATTTCGAGAGAGCTACGGCCCAACTATTATATTCCGTTTACTAGACACGTTATTATTACAAGAGAATGAACAGACACGTCTCTTTTGAGAATAGTGTCCATTTAACTTTGAAGCAAATTATATTATAATTTCTATAATAGTTTCAGAATAGATTCCGCACAGTTCATTATAAGGTTTAACACGGTGGTTCGTCAAAATATTTAACGGATAATATTGCTAGTATTTTGAGTCTTAAGTCTAAAATATTTATTTGTAAACTATATAATAAAAACTACAGAGTAATCAGTAACACCTGGAAAGGTATACAAACGTAATTTCATAAGAAATTAAAATAAATTAAAGTGACGGGAGTTTTTCGTTAACAATATTTTAGCCTTAACCATCGTAACAGTATGATTGTTTTATTTAGTTGTTTTTTTTTTTTTTTACTAAGAGCACGTTGGCTTACGGCGAAAGTGGCAACGCACGAAATAATTTAAAAACGCATACTATTAAGCGGTAAAATTCAGTGCTTACTTAAAAATAGTACAAGTTGTTGGTGGGCATACATTCTACGTATGCTGATATGATATATTGTGTTTAAAAACTCTGTTCTGTCAAACGTGATAGGCATTACATTATTTGCCAAAAAATATCTGCTACAAGACTTCTGCACCGATAGAAACGTTTATTCGAGTCAATAAAATATGCTTGGCGTAAACAAATATAATTATTATTTGCTTGTAGTGAAATAAATTATTTTGTTTATGATAGGAAATTACTTTGATATTATTAATTTGTTGGCCAAAAATAAAATATCTGGTCAGTAAGCTAAATATGTGTTTGTCTGTACGGGAATGTCCAGAAAAGAGCGTAGAGTAACACCACCACACGGATCCTGGGCTGAATTGGTTACATAAATATTAGTGTCGAAATGTTTTGCGACGAAATATTACGTGCACAATGTGGCAACAAAGCAAATAATTGGTCTCCTTTTGCGCTATACAAATATCTAGGGACAGGAAATTTTCGCTAATTCAATGACCCGCATGCTGGAATCCATTGTCTTATACATACACAAGCCCCGTCTATTCGTTCATTATCTGTTGTTCCACAGAGTAGTAGATAGCTGACAAATGGTCGGCGCTGGAGTATGCATGGGATAATCGATTATAACGTGCAGGGAATTGAAACAGCGAAATTTTCCTGTCCCTACGTAAATCTTACTACCACTGTTCTGATCATCATATTATGGACACGGGTTCTATTCCCAAACAATTCAAACATGATTATACGTTTACACGACGTAACATACATAAAAATACGCGGACGTGTAGTGCAAGAAGGTACATTCGCCTTGCTGTGTTTTCATATAGAGCACGAAAAATGCAGAGCTCCTGTCGATAGAAATTTATTCGGAAACTGGTTAGCATATGTGAGTGATGTCTTCTTAGGAATATAATTAAAAAATAGCTGTGTACAAATTTCAAGTCTTCCATTAATTGTTTCACTATTTTTCTGGTGACAGATATGGACTAAAATAAATAGGGCCTATTTTCCCTTGACGTTTTATATACAAACGTCCTGAACCAGAATCTTAAAAATATTTGCAGGAACGTAAAACACACCTTAGTGTATGATGTTACGTCACACGTCATGTAAATAAAGGATCATCAGTAGAGATGATCGTTTATCACGGGAAATTTGACTGTTTTCTGGGTTCCAACGTACGTTAAGCTTATCGAAAGCTCACTGGCATTTTCCCTGTACATATATATGTTACACTATTTGACTGAGCGAATAAGAATCCCGCTATTGAAATATTTCTACGGTCCAGTTCGAAAGGAAGACAACTTAAAATTCCCAGTTTTTAGTAAAATGCATAGGCCTATAGAAAGATTTCCGTTTCGCCGAAAAATATGTTAAAATATTAGGTGCTAATATTAAGCAAAATTACTGAGGCAACTGTTTTAAGGTGTTTAAAGTGTTTCTAGTGTGCTTTTGCTAAAATTATCACACGCTGAAATTATCTTATTTCAAAATAAATACACTTTATAGCTCTTTACTGGCAGTGTGAATAAAGTGCCATGTTATTAAAACAAGTGAATCTACGCATTTTTTTCTTCTCAACTGAGTTGAGTGCACTTATGTCTATGTGTTGATGAGCCAAACTTAAAAATATAATTTTTTTATTTGTTTCCTTTTTAACTGGGCCATCGATTTGATGCGTGTTGGTCTACAAACAACTACGGAGTGTCAGATGTCTATCAACCACTCATACACGTGCCTACATACCATTGAAAATGCTGTAGTTCCTTATGACATGTATGATTGGGTGATATACATCAGACACAAAGTAGCTGTCTGCAGACAAATAACAGACATCGAATATTACAATAGCAAGTTCTTATATGCTCAGTCAAACAGGACAACAGCTCCACGTACAAGTGAAAGCCAGTAATATTCTGGTAAGATGAACGTGCGTTGAAACCCAGGAAACAGTCAAGTTATACCGCGATAAACCATCATCTCTAGATACACCACAATCTCTAGTCATCAGTGCATTTCTTCTTGAAGAACTCTACTAGCGAGTGAATTGCACGCCAGCCAATTCTCTCTCTTGAGCATAGAGGCTCGTGAGTGAGAGATTCTGATCAGCACTCAACATCTTTAGCGCTGGTGAGGGGTGACATGATGTGAATATGGAGCGGCGCCGGAATGAAAGGGCAGGGGAAACGGGAGATCCACGAGAAAACCCGTCGACCAGCGGCATCGTCTGGCACGATTCCCACATGCGAAAATCCGGGGAGCGACCCCGTCGGGAATCGAACCCGGATCGCCTTGGTAGGAGTAGAATGGTCTGACCATTCGGCCACCGCGGACCCCTAGCATAGAGGCTAGGACAAGGCGTCATGCACACGTTTGTGTCTTCTTTAGTGCTTTCACTCTTCTTGCTTGGAAGGCGAAAAATATGTCGCAGTCAGAAGGTAACTTTAAGGTCATGCACCCCCGTCTTTGCAATGAGTATATTTTTAAAACTTAAACGATAGGATGTAGCAAAAAAAAAAGGTTGGGATGTTTTGTTTAAAATAGTTTTTGCCGTGGTAGCTAGTTTTTTTTTTCAAGACAAGAAATTAAATGGTTTCGACTAAAACTTAAATTAACCTTAATTTTATTAGTAACACGATACTAACGCCACAATATTTTCTGCCTTGAAATAAATCTTCCAACATAGAGAAGACTATTTAAAACAAAACTGCCAAACAGAATTTTGATGTCAGCCGTTTATGTGTTAAATATTAATAATATGAAAAAAAGTAGAAAAAGCGGAGCATGGCCTTTAGAGGCCTCCCTAGATAGGCTGCGTTTGTATGTGTGTGTGAGGCAGGAGTGGTAAGATTGCGTTGACCGACATATGTAACGCATTATCGCCAAATATAGTAGAAGGACAAGATGGGAAACTCCAGCTTTTTAGCATTTTTTAAAGCACGAGACACGTTAACGACGGCGAGAACTGGAAACTCTAGTAACATTCACAGTCCTCATGTCTCTGTTTCTATGGTGTTTATAAATTTACAGACTGAATTTCTCTTAGGCTAATGATATGAGAGAGTGTTTATTAATATTTAAACTTATCAAAATAACATCTAAAAGAGTATGTATATATTCTAAAATCAAGATTACATTTAAATTTATAAATTACAATAAACGACCCTTTGAGAAATGTGCTACTACAGAAGGAACAGCGCTCCTATCGGCGGGAGCTGGAATCAGATAAAACGTCTCGTGTTTTTCTTGTGAGTTTCCTGTATTGTCCTTGTACAATATTTGTTATCGCCTCTCCGCGCAAGTTACTCAGCTGGCGTACAATGCTTTACAATTATTCTTTTTCCTGTGGGACTTTAAGCGGTGACCACATATTTTTACTTCTGTGCAGTATAGTTCAAAGCCCACTTGTTTCTATAATTGTGTTTTTCTAATACGATTGTTATTTTTCCAATTACAGCATTCTGGAAAAGCCATGTTTGGCCGTATTGGGGGGCTCGAAAATAATGATTTTAATAAACGTGCCGAATTTTGAAAACTATTGAGACGTAGTTTGAAGAGTGAGTTCTTTTCGTAGACATAAAAATATATTGCGTGATAAATAGTTTCGTTGAAAAAAGAATAGTCGTAACACGCTGCAACGGATTTGAAGCGCTTAATACGTACAGCCATACTGGAAGAAAGTAAAACATTCCGGACGACATATCAAGTGTCCTCATAATGGAGTATGTTGGCGATTATGCTACATGCGAGTCAGTACCTAATTTCCGGGAAATGTGTAATCTGAATTTTGTCCTGTCCTCTTGCTGTGTCTCAGGCTCGATATTCCAGCATCCACGAGCTTTCCTTGTTGAACGCTGCCTCGCTTTTGTTCTCTCCCTCTTACCACCCCCACCCTCGCCAACCCTTCTCCCAGCACCTTTTCAAGGCTGCCCTGATTTCGGGTCAGCTTGAACAGGCACTCGGCACCCCTTCATGGGGAGAGTTTATTTCTGCCGCGAATCAATAAAACTTGCTGGCGATGATATGGGGCCGTTTTTTTGAGCGACCGTCAAACCTGAAATTTTCTCCGGACACGTGAACTAGGCCAGTTTACCTTTTGTAAATATTACACGCTCTTACCGATTATGTGATTATATATAATTAATTTCTAATGGAATTTATACTTTTCACAATCTACGGAGATTACACTATTGAATTAATGCAATCTACGTTCATACCAGTTAAATTGCAAACGCAAACCAGTTATTTGACAATTTATTATTTCTCATAATTTTTATGTTATGCAGGCCTTGCATTCACTGTGTACTACTTGCCGTTTTCTCAAAAAGGAATTTCTTTACAACAATTTGCCATGCTTTATCAACGATCTAAATGCCCACTTGAGAGTGTAAAATACATATTCAATTCATGTAATTACTACATGGGCATAATTTTAAAAAATTAAAATAATGTTATTTATGTTTCTGCACAAGGAACTTCTGATTCTGAAATGATTCCAGAAACGTAAGGAATATTATTTTAATATTTTAGTGTTACTCATGCTGAAATGTAAAAACTAATTACTAAAATATGCTTCCTGACTACTAAATGTTCTTGTAGAAAAAAACCGTAAACGTTATAAAATTTTAACGTGTGTTCTTTTATACTTATGTTACCAAGTTCGTAATAAATGTTTGCACAGGAAGTTAAATTACGTTACATTCAAGGTATGCAGAAATTATAGAGCACCGCAATGTTTTTTGCAATTTTTGTATACTATTATATTAAAAGGTTTCTCAGTTTGAAGTTTAATAAATATTTTACCGGCACTTTCAAAAAGCCATGTAAATGTCCACTGTGCATTTATTACAGTTTAGAGTAAATTTTAATATACAATATTTACTGTTCGCTTTTGGCAGTCACGTTTACAGTTATATTTTAACTTTTATTACTAGAACAATGCGCGATTTAGAAAACGTACATAATTAACGAACAACACTAAACATGCAGTAAACAATGAGACGTTTAGTTTTTGACTCGATGCTTACACACTGCGTATGTAGGATGGGGACTGAACAACAGTTTGTTCGTCATCATCTCTGCAATGACACTAGAACCTCAAAACCAATAACCAGGAAATATTTTAGATTTCAAGAAAACCTTAAGACACGTATGTAATGCAGTATGATATTTACTGTCTTCTTTACGGAAATGTTTATCTAAAACCACTTAAAATAGCAATAAAAATACTCTGCGTATAATAAACGTAAAATGTAATAACTAAAATTGTTATACAGTTATAACGTTTTAAACTCTGACACTGGTAAATGAAGAAAGTTATAAAATATCAAATTAATTGCAAGATGAATTATCCAAATTATATTTGCAACTCATAATCTATTTGTGAGTATACGGGCGTATAAACAATACCAAGGTATATTAAGCGAAGAATAAAAAATATCGATAAAATTAAATTAATTATTTTACTGTATGCAATATATTAAATTATGATGAAGCCTCAAAAGGAAAATAGATACTTTTACTATCTTTGGCACTACACTCCATAGTTTCAAATATTTATTATTTTAATTGAACGTAAAATAATAAATATTGCTTGAACGCCAGTGAATACTTAATTTCATAGCATGCATATGGAGTGGGAAGTGTGAGATAAACTTGTGATATTAAGCGCCTAGCGCAGTGCTGATGACAAAAGATGTGTCGCAGTGTCAGGGGGTGCGGCAGGCCCAGGCCATGTGCTCTGGCCGGGTGCCAGGGGAGAGATTGGCAGCACGTACCGGTAGAGCGCCGGCATGGGGAAGCCGTCATCTTGCTCCTCGTTGTTATTATTGGTGTCGTTGTTGTTGGTGTTGTTGTTGCCGAGGCTGCACAGCACGATGGACGACATGGCCGTGTGGGACTCGAGGGGCTTGCTCTCACAAGGGCGCGACGCTGCTGCGTCGGTGCGGGGCGCCCTCACCGCGCCGTGGTCGTCATGCCGCCCCTGCGACAAGCGCTCGGCAACCGGCTCGCTCGGGGTCCGGGGGTGGCACTGGCGCGACGACCCCCCACTACCGGGCCACAGCCTGCGCGCCACCTGCGGAGCCGTCCGGAGGTGGCCGAGCTCAGCCGAAGGTGGCCGAGCGGAGCCGAGCAACACTGGAGCCACTCGAAGGTAACCGAGCAACACCGCCCGTCCTTTACCTCTACTACGCGGCAAATGAGCAAATCAAATTACAACCTTTGTCGCGTCCTCATGCATAATTTCTTCGGCTGGGACCTGGGAACCTTTTGGATAAGAAGATTACGTGTAGGTGGCATGCTCGTGGCCTTTACGGGAGTACTGAAATAACCGTACAGGCAATCGTTGGTAGTCTAAATATATAATATTTATTAAAGCGTGACACAAATATAAAATTGGTTGACTCGTTTCACATAACTAATTGATGGTTCATTACACGCAGTCATTAGATAAATAGTTAAGGTTATTTCACTTTCCAGGTCATGCATATATAGCTTGCATACTACCGAGATTTGGCCCAGTTTTAAAGATTTAAGATGTGGTTTATTACGTACATTTGCACCCTTTTTAAATTCTGGTAAATATCTTAGCAACCTTAAGAGCTCTGCACCCCAAAAAATTTGTGCGAGCATATTTTGACTAAATACTACGAACGTTGTCTGAATTCGACGATCGTTAGACAATTTAACTATGGATCCAATATATCTTATCGCATCATAACTGATAACAATTTTTATACATCTGCAGAAGGTCTATCTCACATGGAAGACTTTAAAAATGTTAGTAGTGAAGGCCACAATTTGAAGATTATACTTCTTCAATATACATTCCTAGAGTCCATCCAATATAAGTCCAAGGTTTCTTAAAATAAATAAAAAAGAAAAAAAGAAACAAGGGCAAGCCAATATTATACTGCCACATAAGAATTATCTTGTAGTTACTAACTTCCATTTATCCTTAACTACATACACATGCATTCACGCATATACGCATGCATGTACACACAAATTGTTACAAAACTGTTGTTTTAACCGTTTTACACATAATTTAAGTGGTTGGGTGGCTGTAGTCAGAGATAGGCACTTTATACTAAAATAGTTAAATGACTAAGATAAGGGTGAGGGTTACGGTTAAATGAAATATGTTAATATAATTACGGTGGATTTACTCTACATAGTTCAGTTAGAAAATTCTACAAGGTTATACTATATAATTTAGATAGGAGAGGAGCAGCTGTTTAGATAATTACGTTAATGTTCTACTCTATGATGGATGACCCTTTCGACACCTTAGACCTCACCGTAACACGATGTACCGGAGGCTGATGATGACTGTGTCGGCTATTGACGGACAGCGGCACGTCGTGGATCTCGACCCAGGACCATCCTGGCGAGCTGGTGACGGCTGGAAGACTTGAAGGAGAGACCCCGATTCCCCCGAAATATTGCATTATATTGTCACACTTCAGTGCCGGTGGGGAGAATAGCTGAGGTCCTTGTTTTGTGCAACCACTGACATGATTGCACTGTCGTCGTCGCTAGCCCGTCCTCCAGGCGAGGCTCTTGGTAATCGTAATAAAATGCACGCCCTACTGCATCGTGATCTGATAAGACCTGGTGAGGTTTAGTCCTGTAACTTACGCTACCATTTTGACGACATTCTCAGAAATAATGTGTAATAATCATCTAGGGTTAGTAAGTACTGTGGAAAATTATATCGGGGTCAGGTTAAGTGAGAATATTTTACGGTAGTTGAACAACTCGGTCTTACGAGCCGATGAAGAGTATTCAGGTAAAGAATACATGATCACAAACAACGGCTACAAATATTTAAAATTCTTTAGCTATAATTACAATATGACAATTTTGACTAAACGAGATTACCTTTTTCTGAAATCGATGCATTTTGGAACTTCCAAAATCCTGATCCTCGATTATTTAATATGTCTCTCCGGTTCATTTAGTTATTTTCTTGGTGAGCATTTTCGTGTCTAATAAAGTATCGATAACGATGAACCTTATTTTATACTGTGAATGGCTACCGGAATGTTTTAAGGAAAAACTATAATGATAGGTAGGGCCCAGTAGTTTTCGCGAAAACATTTTTGCAGCACTTTGTTTCAGTGTCTTACGTGCGCAACTGCATCTCTGTTTTGAGGTCAGTGATTGGATATCGTGACACCCAGCGTGTGGAGGTTAAACCCGCAAATCACAGACGTGATGTGTGGCAGTTATCCTTGTACTGATTGGCACAGTCAAATGAATAACAACTCTGCACAAAAACACTCCGTCGATAGCCATCAAGTTGAGCTGCAGTTGTGCACGTAAGACACTGAAACAAAGTGGGGCAAAAATATTTTCGCGAAAACTACCGGGCCATAATGACAGGTGCTAAGGAGAAATAGAGCACATGTCGTATACCCTTTTTCGACTATTCATCAACAATGCTTAATTATAGTTCACCCGGTTATTGATATATCGAAGGTATCGGGAAAATACATTTTACCCCTTTTCATCCCTTAATGGGTGCCCACAGTGCAAGGGAAAGCCACCCTTCAATTGTCATACTTCAAATAGAAAATTAACTCTTCTGTCAGCTGCCACTAATACCTGCGTATTATATCACAGCAAGTCCCCGTCGCCTTGAATTACACGGGATTCGAACCCAAAATCTCTTGTCAGTGTTGCAAACAGCTACACCAAGACTACTTCAAACATTAAATGTGTGTATACAGTGCCGAAACAGATATACGTATATATAGGACGGCAAAAAGCAAAAACTTTTAAATTATATATCCGTGGTCATACCTACTTTTCGGGTTTTCTCGAACATTTTACATATTTCCACCCCCTAAATTGTCGAATTCTGAAAAGTCGTGAAATAGCTTTTTTTTTTTTGTATTAACGCAAGGCTCATTCCTATTAAAAACAATTTCGATATCCCAGCAGGTTCAACAGCTGCAGAGGATTATTTGGAACCAAGATTATATTTTTTAACGTCCTTAAGGTCAAATTAGGGAAACGTGCAAATCTAATTTTGAATCAAAAAATCACCTCAGTTTTTCAACGGGTTTAAGCGATATCGAGGAATCTTTTAAATCACATTTCACCCCTTTTCACCCCCTTAATTTTCGAAGTTAGTAAAATCCCTCCTTATTGGGTGCCTACATCGTAAGGAAGACCTCTACTTAAAATGTCATGCTCTAAAATGTATTAGAAAACAGCTACAAAAATAACACATCAATAATATAACTTTCAATTATTTCCAAAGAAAATTTGTTTCAAAACTGTGATGTATTATTTTTGGTGAATGTAACATGCAGTTTTTAATAGAACAATTAATTGCAGCTATTCTGGTGCTGAAAGCCATCTACAATATTGTTTGGGAGATAGAGCAAAGCATTAGCGAGTTTGGAAAATATATGGAATAACCCAAGACCAAGTTCAGTTAATGAGTTTTGGCGGTTTACTGCCGCAGAGCTACCGAAGTTCGCAAGCAAAAGTCCATTAAGATAAACACAAGATTACAAAGTTTAATAACTAGCCATACATCAGATAAGTCCTTCTTTTAGTGTCAAAGAATGGTAACTTGTGGTTAACGATATACCAATATACTGCCAACTTCATTCTGGTCTTCCATCGTCATGTGTGAAGTATTTTACAACAGAACAAAGCATCAATGCATAGCCTCTGAGCATCTCCGTATTACAGGACTGGGTAATGTCGGATATAAGAGATTAGATGTAGCATTACTACGCGAAAAACTTCACCCTTAACATACGTGGAAGTGAGGGTAGGAATTGCAAACGCCAATACATAGATGTACTAGATTTTGCGTACCGATAGTTTCGAAGGGGATAAATAAAACTAATTGAGTGTTTCCTTAGGGCATTACTAGATTTGCAGCGTAATTCTTTTAATCAATTATTGTAGCTAATAAAAACAGCTGGCGAAGTGAAGAGACTTTGGTCAACGCTTACGACGTTCGCCTAATGGCCGCGTGTTTGTGTAAGTGAGGCACGGCGCCAAGGGCGATGTTGACCGGCTCATCTAGCGCGTTATCACCTTTACCGACTGATACGCCGTACAGTGATATCCTGGAACACTCGCCAAAAACCTTTCTATCATAGTTTCACACGAATCCCGTAAGTAGTTGTTTGGATTTTATATTTTAAAAAAGTCGATTTTAGCCATTATGAGGGGCTCCGAAATTATCTTTCTAATTAAAGTTGGGGCTGCGGTGGCCCAATAGTCAGACCATTCGCCTCCCACCAAGGCGATCCGGGTTCGATTCCCGGCGTGCTGGGTCCCCGGATTTCCGCATTTGGGAATCGTGCCGTGAACCGGCAGGTTTTCTCGGGGATCTCCCGTTTCCCCAGCCCTTTCATTCCGGTGCTACTCAATACTCACATTATGTCACCCCTCGATGTTAAGCGCTGACCAACATCTCTCTCTCACTCACACTCACTAATTAACGTGATGATTTGAAATTACCATTCCTAAATAGTTTGAAGTGTTCATTCTTTTCGTAAATGCGTACTTTAGAAATACGTTGAGAAGTTTCTTAGAAAAAAAATTGTTCTGCTAGCACGCTGCAAGGCTGTTTACAATGCAGGCAGGCGGCCACCTTAATTAAGGCTATGCTCTCTTGTTTCTACTTTTTAGCGACATTAATTTTTACACCTAAACGAGAGCAGATATCAAAAATATGTTTGGTGGTTCTGTTTAAATCGTTTTCTCCATGTTGGCTGATTTTTTTCAAGGCAGTAAATACTATGGCTTTATCTAAGTATGTAATTAGCGAAATTTGGGTTAATTGACTTCTTCTAGGTCTAAACCGTATATCTTGTTTTGAAAAAAAATATCCATCACTGCCAAAACCATTTTAAACAAAACTGCCAAACAGATTTTTATATCTTTTCCCGTTTAAGTTAAATAATTAACTATCGCAAAAACAGTACACAAGCACCAAAAAATTCGTAGTTTTGTAACTATACCAAACATTATCCAATTATTACACATTACATAAATAGCAAATTCCCACAAATAAAATATTTTTCGGTTCGATAGTTTTCGTACAAGAGCATCTCAAAGAAGCGATTTGTCTATGTTCGCTACTTCCCAAAGTAAAAACTATCGAAACGATAGAAATCAAATAATTTCGAGCGAAAGTAATGGCGTTAAGCTAGAAAATTCCATCTCTGTTATTTCACGCAAACATTTTTTTAAATACAGATACACAAACATATGCAACATTTTTGGTAGGTTCAAGATTTCTTTAACACAAATAATTTTTACGTGACATTACAAAGGTGTCATTCTGGAGCTTAATGCAGTCTTAACACATAGGTATTTAGAGATTGTGACGGGTGACAATGAGTCTGGAGCAGCGCCGGAATGAAGGGACCGGAGAAACGTGAGATCCCCGAGAAAACTCGCCAACCAGCGGAATCGTCCGCCACGATACCCACATGTGAAAATCCGTGCACCGACTCCGCCGGGAATTGAACCCAGATCGTCTTGGTAGGAGGCGAGAGGTCTAACCCTTCGACAACCGCAGGCCAATCATATCAGTAGTTTTTTTTTTTAGTAAATTGCTGTTTCGCATATGATTTGGTATTATAGCCACGGGAGTTATTTTAGATTAAAAATTATTAATTATAGTTTTGCTGGTGTGACACTTTCTAAAATATTCATGTTCGTTAGATAATTTAGTTTCCGTAAATTTTAGTTTTATAATGCGATACTAATAAACGTTTCGTTATTATGCCTAACACAAGATTTTAAAAACGTACTTTGCTTTCTTTTATTTACTAAGAAACATTTCAATACTCTTGCTTGTGCTCTGTATTGTGAAATATGTTTTAAAGCAAAGGCAATGATAAAAATCTCTCAAGTTTGTGATTACATTTGTTTATGCTAAAGAAATCATCGTTTACTAACTTCACTTCATTTCTTACATGCGCTCCTAAACTCAGTAAAGGGTAAATATTTGTCAAGGAAGACAACAGTCTCGGTGAGCTGTAACGTTTTGCTGAAAATATAAGCTTCTTGGACGTTAAAAAAAAATACACATTTCATATGAGGTGAGAAGATCTTTACGGCCCTTTTACAGCGAGGTCTTAAGAGTCGACGAGAGTGAAATAAGGTGAAGGAACAACACAACATCCATGCCCGAGACGGGATTCGAACCCAGGTTCTCTCGCACCGTAGACTGGCGCTTAACCGACTACGCTGCGGAGACAGGCTCATTTTATATGAATAAATACACACAATATGCAGCGAAATTCACTTTACCATATCGACTAGTTTACCAAAACCAAATATAGACTTCACAATAAAATTTTCTATAATACCGTTTCACATGGATGAATAGATATTAAGCAAAATCGCATTGGCGAAGTATCGATAGCCAAACAATTTAGGGCGAAGTTTCACTAGTTTGAAACGCATTTTAATAATTTAGTTACCTCTCTTTCATCCTCCTAACGAAAAGTAAAAACGAGCAAAAATTTCAAACAGAAAAAAAAAGGATCATAAATATTCTTACATCACTATATTTAATACAAAGCAAAACCATCTTACCATTTGGAAAATATGTATACAACGATAGGAAGATACAACAATTTATGTAATCCTACTAAATCTTTTTGTAGTACTGATGTAAATTTTCTTAACTGATGTGCCTAAACATTTTTATTAAATTAACACGAGATACCTACAGTACGTAAAATATATTTAGTGTTAAAAATAACAAAAAAATTGTGAAAAAAAAACCTTTCTTATGAGGTATATACCTTGTTTGCATACACAATAACCATGTCATTGACGCAACTCTATAACGGTAGAAAATTAATTTGTATATTTGTATAACATTTTCACCATGAAGTCCACGGGTGTAGGACTATCGCAAAACCTGAAGTCAAACTAAACGACTTTGGAAAAAGAAAGAAGGCAATTCAAAATTCGAGGAAAAATTTCATGTCTAAGACTTTGATTATCGTTCTTGATTAACTACCGGGTTCATGTTGCTACATATACACTTGCTCACGCACACACACACACATTAGTTTTGTTTAAGAAGTTTAGGTGGGAGTGTTGGTATCACCCGACCTACGAGGCGTAATAGCTGGGGCATTATTTCTTAGTGGCATATGTGTAAATTAGAAAATATATTAAACACATTGCACAGCAGAATAATCTCATTACATGCAGCCGTTTACCATACTTCTTGCTTTCACTGAAAAGTTCCGAGGCTGTATGATAATGGTTAGAGGAACGTCAATTTCGCGGATTCATCTGGCAGCAGCCTAGACTTGTCGGTCCTATACACCCACCGGCCACAATCGATTATCTATTGGTTTATAACCGTACAAGCAGGTAGCAAGCGATGCACTTTGCATTATTTCCTTATTTACTTCTAGCTTGCAGTAGTCAAACGCGTTTCGTAACAGCCGCCAGCAAGTCACAGACGTGACAAGGAAGTGTACATAATTGGAGTTCAACCTGACCTGGAATGTATCTGCGAAATTTACATACCTCTAATAATGGTGCTATGGTACTATTTTCCTTAGAAGTTTCTGATTTTCGCTAGCTTTAACGTTTTTTATTTAACTTTAAAATCAAGAGCCAAGCGGAAATATTATACCCACTGTTGCAAACATACATGTACATAGGTAAATAATAGAGCTGGTGATTTATGGTGGAGTGAAATATGCGACATTTTGTATCAATGCATAACACTCACATCTGCACCTCCGCTTCGTGGCTATTGGCAGAGTGTGTACAAAGGCGTCGCTAATTCCACTGTGCCAATTAGATTAAGGTTACTGCGACACCACACGTCTGTGATTTGCAGGTAGATTCCCAAGATGTAGAGAGTTAAAAACAACCAATCACTGAGCATTGAGCAGAGCTGCAGATGTGCACATGAGGCGTTGAAACAAAATGTTACATAAATAGACACGGGAAATATTCGTTAGTTCACTGCCCTGTAGGCTAGCCTTTAACAACATGTGTGTATTCAAGCAGACATTATCTGCTCTCTGGCTGCTCGATGACGCAGTGATAATAATAATAATTAATCGAATTTATTTTTATTGTGGCGAAGTTAAGGCATTGTCGCCTTCTCTTACACTTAACCACAAACTATAGGAAATAAATTATACTTAAAATTGCATATATAAAACATTACGATGATATTTGTTATAGTATTGTAACAAGAATTCCTGTAGTACTTCTACCATGACAATATGGAGAAGAAAAGAAAAAAAAAAACGATAAAGTAACAGTACGCATCTAAGATAAAAAATGTAAAAAAAAATTAACAATAAGTTTAAGTACCTATTATCAATTAAACTAAACTACATCTAACATCAACTATTATGTAAATATATATATATATATATATATATATATATATATATATATATATGTGTTTACATAAATATGCATATACACATATATAAACATACAGCCATACACACATTCATACCACACACATACATACTACACACATATGCATACACACATACGTTCACATATATACTCATACATACATACACAAATTTACACATAAAATTTAAATTACAATCCGTAATAAGTCGAACACATAAAAGCAAATTCTTACATAAAGACAGTTTACGCGCACACAGACAGATCCACAAACTCATACAGGCTAATTAACATGGTTATAAACGCAAACGAGCATTCATTACAGTCGCATATTTCACAGGCCTAAGGTTGACAGAAGTACAATTTTTCAAACGAAATAGTTTCATAGAGAAGAGAGAGAGAGAGAGAAAAAAAAATATATATATATAAGTAGTAGGACAATGCATGTCTCAGAACACATCCCGCAGGCTGTAGGCAGGTGGGCAAGGTCTGCATTTAGTTGCTTCTGTACTATTCGCTAAGAGACTTCCAGGAAATGTCAAATAAGTCACGGGCCAATTGCGAAAGTGGCACGAACTTATAGTTGCTGGAATTCTAGCTCGGGGTAAAAAGAAAAAAACGAATTTTTCAGGTATCGATTCATAATTAGAGATTATGGTTATCGCAGGAAAACTTGACTGTCTGCTTGGTTTCAACGCACGCTCAGCTTACGAAACGATTGCTGGCTTTCGCTTGTACGCGGTGCTGTTACGACTGAGCCAATAATACTCCCGTTATGCGTTGTGTCGAACGTTATCACCAAATCATACTTGTCACAAGGAACTACAGTGTTTTCAAGGGTATATTGGCACAAAACAATTTTCCGCGATATAACCATCGTCTCTATCCAAAATTCTTTCCACCAAAAATCACCTGATCTATTAATTAATTAATAAATACCACATAAGAATGATACCCGAGGACCAGAATATCGCACCCCGACTTACTGCTTGGTGCCCGTACGAGTTAGCTTTCCCTGAAGGATGACGTGAAGTGATGCCCTAGAATGGAGAGGCGACGGAATGAGGTAGGCGGAGGAAACGGGAGATCCTCGAGAAAACCCGCCGACCAGCGACATTATCCGGCACTATTCCCACATGCGAAAATCCGGGGACGGACCACACCGGGATCGAACCTGGTTTGCCATGGTGGAAGGCGAGTGGTCTGACCACTCTGCACACGGCCCCAGTGTACGTAACTATGAGGTTTGAAGCTAAAGTGCCTGTAACGAATATGGCCCGCTCAAGGTTCAACGATTATGTGTGCCTAAGTAATTAATTACATGACTAATTTAACACATGGATGATGCAAGACATATTATATATATATAAATATATATATATATATATATATATATATATATATATATATATATATGGGTGGTGTAAGTTTATACTGGAGACTATTGTGTATGGATCCCACAGTGATCTCGGTTTTACCACACAATGGCGTCTAGTGGGCCATATTCAGAACTGGGCCATATTCGGTACAGATACCTTATATCAGTAAATGGGCTTGATTGAATATTTGGCATAAATGCCCCCGTCTCATTCTTGTTAAATACCTTATGCGTGATTTGACTAGAAAAGCATAATATAGACCAACTAAAAATCACTTAAACCTATTTATAAATAAATATACTTAATTATCACATGAAAACAATCATTGTTATTTTTTATTTTGGTGTCACTCGTAGTAGTTACAAGATTAGTGTTTAAATTTAAAACGGAAAGGTGCGTGCACACACACACACTATATAAATAAATAAATAAATAAATAAATATATATATATATATATACATATATATATATATATACACACACACACACACACACTTAACTCAAGTTCCGAAATTAACCAAAATATAAGGAACACAGTTATTTTATTAGTCATCCTTAACCTATTATTCTAAGGTATGTTTTCGGATATGTTTCACAATTGGCTAAATAATATAAGGAGAATAGAATTTGCTGATGAGAAGTGATACGAGGTAACCATAGAGCAGAACTAGAATGAATATTGGAAATGTGGGTTTATCCCCTATAAAACCGACCAACCAATAGCACCGTCAGGCATGATTCCTACACGCCAAAATACGGGACGATCCTGCCAAGAATACAATCCGGATCTCCATGGCGGAAGTCGCGCTTCGCTTCGCCCCCCGAGGCCCCACAAAATTGACAAAAACTATGCGGTAAATTGAGATTCATCCATTTATTCTTGTCGCTCTTCTGTTTTCCTCGAAGGTTTTAAGATGAATTACAAGATGGTGGGAAAACCAAACAAGGTAGCGCAGTAGTAAAACATTGAACTCATATTCTGGAAGCCTGGGTTATTTTCTCGACCGGTCTTCACAGATAAGGTTTGGCATTGTTTTCTGAAATCGACACATGCGAATTAAGGCAGGGTTCCTTTAACATTGACCATGGTCACTTCTCTCTAAATACGTCTGTCTTGAGCCAGTAGTTCGCTACTTATAAACTCGCTGTCAACGACTTGTTAAACCCAACTCTAAGCTAAAGTGAACACCGCTTATGCTCTGGTTATGCCAAATGGAAAATGTTCATAGTTTTGTTAAGGTGGCTGCCTGGAATAACGTATTTTGCGCATTTGAGGAGTATAAATTCGGACGCGGTAAGGAAGCTTCAACACCTGCATCAAGCATCTGCCTAGCATCCAGGATTAAGTTCCTGAACTGAAGTACAGTCTTCTCGCCAACAACTTGTCTCTCAGTGGCGAGGGCAAGCGGTCATTGACAATGACTATACATAATTCCCAGTTGCCTGTATAACCATTTGACTGGTAGAGGCAGACACACTCGACAACCAGTAGCGTGTAAGAGGCGAGGAACATGTTCTCCAGTAACACACATACATGCATCGAAGTGTATAGTCGGATCTTCTGCTGCTTGCCTTGGAACACGACAACGCCTTGCCGCTGTAAATGCCTCTATGAGATATTTGAAGGTGACCCTATTATTTCATCACGCAATATTACAGAAATAGGTGTACTGTACACGCCTATATCTTTGAAAATATTCTACTCCTAGATTTTTATAAGGGAAAACTACTGCAAAAGATACCTACTTTCGCAATTTTCGCCAGTAAATGGATAAACATCACAGGTAAATGAAGGACCTGGAATGGTTATACACACGTGTAACTTTCTTTGAGTGCTGTACCTAAGCAGACATAATTCATAACACGCTGCACAATTTTAGAATGATCTGCGGTCTTTTGAAAGTGCTCAATTCAACTTGTACAACCTGTATCTACCTACAAGACTGCCTACAGAGAAACGATCCACGGTTCGGTTTCTCAGGCCAACGGCAGTGACGTCAGAGAATGCGTGAGAAGGAGGTGTGGGAGAGGGGCGGGGCTGCGCGTCGTGACGTCACAGTCGACCGCAGCGCAGACTAGCGGCCGCGGCGTGCACCACTGTGTCGCCCAGCTGACTGGTCGGCCAGCGATCGAAGTCTCATCCCAGCAGCCGTACCGTGCGGATAGGAGGCCCCATGTATGGGCTCTACCAGGGGCGTCATTTGGGGCTACAGGGGGGGACAAATGCCCCCCCCCCTGGATTTAGAATTTCATGTGTATAAATAACTTTTTTGTATTTTAATGTGAATAATGCTAACTTAAGTACATAAAACTGAAGTTTTATAAGTAAAGTATTTAATTTATACATGCTTAATTAATAAAAAAGATGCAACAAGGTCACTGTCACCAGAAAACAAAATCTTGCCCCCCCCCCCTAGAAAAATCTGAAATGACGCCCCTGGGCTCTACATGTCCTACAACTACTGCAATTAAGATTAAAAATGGTTAAATATTAAAATATGTTATTTACTGTATATACTTTACGTGACCATACAACTTATTACTATATTGATTTATTTATATTTGAAAACTGTGAAAGTACGTTATTAATTTAAACATTTCAATTCTGATAATAACAATATAGAAGTTATTGCTCGTTTGTTCGCTTTTCAATATGCCTGTTTCACAATAACATGTGGTAGAACGTACGTGGAACACTATTATTATTTTAGCATACGGTCCATAATATCTCATTTCAGTATAAAGTATGTCATTCGAGTAAGGCATTTCGATTTTGTTGTTCCTACATTCCCGTAATTTATAAATTCAGACTTTGGCATGCCGCTGTGGGAAAACTTTGAGAGCTAAAAAACTTTCACACGTGGAAAATGTAGGGGCAAGTAACGTGTATAACACGAATACTATGACAAGATGTATTACTGTGGAAATACGCCATTGCAATATTGTGTCGTCCCAGAAATCTTAGAAAGAGACTAAGAAAGACATACAACGAAATACGAAAATAGATAAAACAAGCCGAGTTGGCTGTAGTCAACACATCCAGAAACCAAAACAACAGAACATGAAAGATCCCACAAGGAATCAGCCAACAACAAATAAAGGACTAATAATAATAATAAACAACCAAAAATAAAAGTCGAAATACGAAACTAACTAATGCGTAAAACTCGGGACATCACAACTAAGAAAGCACAGACAATACTGGAACAAATACAATAATGGACACAAGACAGGATAACAACGACGACGTCGTTGTCTTAATCGTGATGTACTGAGTGGTATGTAATGATTTTTCACAAATACAGCAATTCATTGCTGCCTAATTTTTATTTCGTTCTTCGTCAGTTAGTGGAATAATTGGTATCACCCTTTCATATATATATATATATTTTTTTTTTGAACATTTTCCGAAAAATTCTTTACGTCGTGTTATCATTTTCAATTGAATGCAATTGAACCAGGAACTTTCGTCACCAAACACAACGGGAAGGAATCTCCTATGAAATTTAAACAAAACTTCTACACAATTGCCATCAAAATTAACATAAATAACACAAACATAAAGGAATGTTATAGCAATGTCGAACACGAAAAAAAAAAAACTAAACAAAGTACAAAAGGAGGCGTGGTTTGTTTGTACGACGCACGTTAAGTTTCACTGTGGGGGGGTTGCTGTGGGAGAAGTTGCATCACGGATGGCTGCTCCTCAAGATGAGAGGGTTAGGTGGGTGGAAGACAAGGGGGATGTAGTAGTGTCAGCTTGATGACGAGGGTTGAAGAAAGTAGGGAGGGAGGGGGTAACTGGTCGATAGCCCAGTTCGGCGGCAGGCTGTCTACTGCCGTGCGGGATCTCTCCCTCTCTGCCAATGAAGCCCTCCCCCTGCACGCCAGTCGCTAGGCCACCCGCGTGGCGCCGCAGTGCAGATGGTTGCATAGCGAGCGCCTGCTCACTTCCACCTACTAGACACTCGCCTGCTTAGCTTGGAACTTTGACCCACGTTTGAGAAAGCAATAAGGGAAACACCGACGGAGCATACAAAGCCACATAGCCTCTACTTAACCTGTATAGTTTCGATTACATTGCTTTTTCTATGAAACCTGAAATGGATACAAAACTTTTATTTGACCCGTCTTCGCAGAGATCATCTATCTACCGTTTCAACTATCTTATTGAGTGTCGTGATAAACAATTTCTGGCAGTGTTGGAGAAGAAAAAATATTATATGAAAACATTTACTGCGTTTTGGAAGTGTCATTCTGTCGCCGTTTATAGTTATTAACTTTTCGTGGGTAAGCAGCATGAAGTATTACAGTAAAAAATCTTACTTCAAACACACTGTAACGCAGATTATGCATTACTTTAGCAACATTCCTTATTAATTTCAACATCGCCAAGTGAACTGCCAGCGCCACCAACTGCAGACTGAAAAATAGAGGCACGAGTATTTCACGAATTTATTGTAGGTCAAGTTTAATGCCAAGAGCGTTACTTCTGTGGTTGGACGAAAGCTGATCAACACACCTTATACGACTGCAAGCCAATAAAAAAAAAAAAGAAATAATTCGTGAAGATATCACGTGAGCGCTGGTAAAGTTAAGAAGCCAATGAATAATATACTATTGCCAGTGCGTGTACAGGACAGAGGTATACTCTTGACTCTTACAAGAACTGGAACATGTTAAACTATTTCCCTCTCCCCTCAACTAAACTTTGTAAAAGACCAATCCGAGCCTACCAACAGTGGCCTACAATACCTGCTCAATTTCTATAATGTAAATAAATAAATAATTGGTCACCGATTCCAATATTTCATACAACTAATTGTCTTTACTTCGCAGTATAATTCTACTTTCAGCATTGCATTTAGTAAAATGTTCTGTTATATGGCATGACTTATGGCGAGCAGTTGCAGGCAAAATAAACTATTAAATTCCTGAATCAGTATGTTTTTCTATCATTAAATTCAAATTTCTGAACAATACCATTTTTTTAAATTTACTGCGTTCTGTGTTACCACATTGATGAACAATTTCTTTGAGGTATGCATTTACATTGAGGAGTGTGGGATTCAGTTTTCAAACCATAAAATTTAATGCAAATTGTCTTATATTTTTTTCTTTGACAAGACATAGGATGCGTTTGATAAATTGTTTGACATGAATCTTTTATTAATTTGTCATGCAGAATCATTGCAAGGGAATTGTAGGTTAACGTTAAAGAATGATTACAAGTCCAATATAAGATGGACATATAACACGATTGTGTTCTCCAAAATTCATCACAAATATGTTTTATACGATGCCTCAATATTACCACATTTATAAAAATATTTTAAAACAGAAACTGTTACAGAAAATTGATGAAATAAATTTAGCACCCTCTAACTACTCCCAACATTTTCATATCTAATTTCGCGCATTACTTAGCACACGCTATATATATAATCTCGAGCTAGCTGAGGTTATGTTGGCTACACTGCGACTACGTATTGTATTTTGTGATATTAAAATTAAGAAAATAACTATTTACCTTATATTCTTAGAAACTGATGTGAATGCTTTGTAATATAACTAAATTTTTTTGCACAGATGAGTAAGCGTGGCTGATGCCTGAAATATGTTAATAATTGAAGGGTTCAGGGTTATAAGGGTACTATCTGTCAATTAATGGAAAATGAGTTAAAGATGTCTTCTTATGTAATTTTGCCCATAGAATATGATCCACCATTCTGTTTTATGCTTAGAAAACTTATAAACTCATAAAATGTGTTTTCATTAATCCTCATGTGGTACAAATTATGGACGTCACGAACTTTCTTTTTGCTCTCCTGAAAAGTCATTAAAATGTAGTTAGTGCCCTTATAATCCTGAACCCTTCAATTGTTTTGTTTGGAACCGAACAAAACATTCAGAAACCAATAATTGTTTCATGATGATGGCAGGAAGATCAACCAATACAATATAACCGCGTGGATACACGGAGATAGTCAAACGACCATTTAGTAATGAACTGAGAATAAACATTAAATGTTGTCATTAATTTTTCCGGCTCAAGATGAAGATTATTTTGCAGGTTGTGAGTATGGTTGCTTGAGAATATTTAATTGTAGCAATGAAAACTGATTTCTAATTAAATAAAACAAATATTTTTTTGCAAGTTATAAATAGGATTGCTTGAAAACTTCAATTTATATTTTTACATAACAGGCATCAGTTTGTAACATCGGGTGGATTTTAACTTTCTTAATGTACAATTCCGATAGTCCCTATTTACGATATAGACTTAGCTTACGGCGTTACGGGGTAAATTTTTTCATTAAAATAATATAACGTGGTACATTAAAAAAACTATAAAAACAAAGTGTGTTCCATCCGTGTAATTTATTTAAATATAAGGAATTTTACTTCCTTGCTTTTCAATATTTAAAAGATAAAATACCATACCCTAAGGTCGAAATTTGTGACAGTTGGAAAACTTATTTCTCC
Organism: Medauroidea extradentata; assembly: GCA_003012365.1. Taxonomy (NCBI): domain Eukaryota; kingdom Metazoa; phylum Arthropoda; class Insecta; order Phasmatodea; family Phasmatidae; genus Medauroidea; species Medauroidea extradentata. The sequence continues at coordinate 9,904 of PNEQ01116329.1, read as the reverse complement.
ATTATGTAATTTTTTGCATACAACAACTTTTTAAGAAAAAAATTACCAATATTAAACTTAGTATAGGTAATAAAGCATAATAAAATTTCAATAAAATAGTGTAGCTAGCCTTCAATAGTAAAACACTCTAGAGTGTATTAATAAATTACTGATATTCAGAAAACTTGGCAACACTTTTTTTCAATATGGTCATTAGATGTATACGTAATATTTGCTTTAATTTACTAAACATAAACTTAGATTGCAAATTGCAAATTGTGGAATTGAAACGGAATATACGACAGCCAAAATTTTACACGTACCAAAATGTTCAAATTAAAACCTAAAATATTTGAAAACCATATATCTAACACTTAGCACTTCAACTAAATTTCCTACTTAAGGCTTCTGCCTACCTTGGAGCGCGGCGGGAGCAAGGATAATGTTTTACATGTTAAACTAAATTCCATGTAGCTCTGTCACCCTTTTAGAAATCGCTTTCGGAAAAACCATATTCTGCATTGATAAGATGAGAATACTGCGACGTAAACGAAAATGTGAAAATAATTTTATGAATACAGGATTTCGAGTGTTTAATCGGCATGAAACACTTATTTTCTCATAGTTTTCAGGGTATCGATATAACTTGCTAAAAGATTCCGTAGCGGTGTGGGCCGTATCGTACTGAACAAAAAAGTCAGGGGTGGCATATATGTAGGTTTGAAAGTGACCGAGATATTTAGGAATATAATTTAACCTGTAACGCCCTATCCTTGCTGCCGCCGGAGCTCTGAGGTAGGCAGAGTCCTTAATTTATATTTACACGAAGATGCGCTGGGTGTGTTACAACGATAACATATAGTCTACACACATATACAGAACGCGCAGGCATACAAACGTTGTGCAAGTCTACGCAATTACTTCCACATTAATATGAAAAGTCAAACATGCTCCAACACTCAGAGTTAGTATATTCTGTGTTAGTTAATTTATAAGTAGGGTCCCTTGAGTTTCGCAAAAAAAAAAAAAACATTTAAGGACCAACTTGTTTTAATAAATTTCGTCCCATTTGTCGCTCTGCTTCTTGTTCAGTGATTCAATGCTTTTACTCCTAGCGTCTTAGTGATCCACCCTAAATCTAAGACGTGTAGTCTCGTGGTAATCTAATTCTGAATGACACAGGCGAATGAGAGTCAACATTTTACAACCGCATGCTGCAGATAACCATGAAGCAGAACTGCTGATTTACATGCAAAACATTAAAACAAATTAGTGCAAACACATTTTCACAAAAATGTACCTGTTAACCCCAGGCGATTAATTGGTTAATAACTCACGTGAATAATTGCAAGGAATGAATATGATTAGCATCACGTAAACCCATCGTTACAAATGTTAATATGTATTTCTTCAGCGGTACTTAAGTTCGGTTAAGAGCGCTCCGCCCCGAAAAATTCGTAATATTATAATTGTACCAAACACTGTTCAACTCTTACAAATTAAATTACTAGCAATCCTCAATAAATGAAATATTGTTAGATTCCATAGTTTTCGTATAAGCGAATGTTAAATTAGCGATTTTACTATGTTCGCTACTTACTCAAAGTAAAAACTATTCAAACGATAGAAATGAAATAATTTTAAGTGAAAGTAAATGCAATGAGCTACAGAATGACACCTTTTTTTTAACTAACGTACAACTTATTTTTAGAAAAAATAGTCCTCAGTGATGCGCAAAAATTTAGGTTCATTAAAGAACTGTTTCTAAATAGAAAAAAAAACTTTAAATTTACAAAGGTTTCATAGTGCAGCTTAATACATTTACCTTCGCTCTTAATTATTTCACTTCTATCGTTTGAATAGTATTTACTTTGAGTGAGTAGAGAAAATAGCCATAGACATGCGCTTATACGAAATCTATGGAATTGAAAAATATTTTATTTGTGGGAAATTATTATTATTGTGTAATGTGAAAGAGTTGGGCAATGCTTGGTACAGTTATAAAATTGCTAATATTTCGGTGCAGAGCTCACTACAAACTAACGTAATGCAATGTGTAAGCGTACTGAACAAGCAAGCTGAGTAAAACACAGACACCGCTAAACATCGCTGCGAAGCCACTGTAATTCAATAACTGCTGACATGATCCAATTGTAAGCTCACCCTTCTGCAGATGACTCTACCCCTGGAGTTAACTGTGCCGCTCCACCGTCAAATGCCGCCGGTCTAAAACAGTTGAATGCACCTTGTCGCAACATCAATCCACGCTGGAAACATCTACGTCTAATCATTCTATGACCTAACAAAATCTTAACGAATAAACTAAAACAACTCTTTAATACTGGGTTATATCTCGTATATTTAACTCAAATGGGAAGTAAGTTAAGTGGCCAAACAAGAAATAAAAATTCGCAATTTCAATTACCTGCACGTTAGAATCGACTGTCTAGTCATACTCAATCCCCGTCCATTAGTTCATTGTCTGCTGTTCCAGAAAGTATCAGTTAGTGGATAATGATTAGAGGTACGTCAATTTCGCAAATACGTTCCAGGTCAGGATGAACACCAAAAATATACACTTCATAATCACGTTTGTGATTAGCTGGCGGCTGTCACGAAACGCATTTGACTACTGCAAGCCAGTAGTAAATAAGGAAATTATTCCTAGAACTATCACTTGTAATGTTGTAAGCCAATGAATAATCGACTGTATCCAGAGCGTATACAGGACTGAGCAATCTAGGCTACTGCCAGATGAATCTGCGAGATTGACGTACCTCTAATAATGTTCGGGGCTTGAGTATACGCAGGACAGAGAATTGTGACGTGTAGGTAATTGTATTTGTGAATATTTCCTTCCCCTACTTGTTAAACATACTCAGGCATGTATAATACTTCGTGTGAGTGGTTAAGGCTGGGTATTATGGTTCTATAACTGATATGAAACTATGGCGTTGAACAAGAAGAATTTTACTACTGTAAGTGGGTTTATCACCGAGACTTAATTTATTGTACATAAAAACTACTTTTTTCTGTATCGTAACCGTCTAAGTAGAATGCCACGGCCTACATTCAGGGAACCCTGTCAACAAGGATGGTTTAAGTTTTGTTAAGGTTAATTATGCTACAGGTTAGAAAGATCAGTGTTAACAATTTGGCACAGGTCTAATTTCTGCCACTTGAACGCTGGTATCGGTAAAAGGTGTAAACCGACCAATCACAGCACTTTCCTGAATTTTAAGTTCCATTAAGTTGATAATTTAAAACGCGAGATTGGTTTCTTTTCACTTTAAAATTAAGTTGTATGACTTCCGTCATTTCTAAGCCGGTTCAAATTAAATTATATTTCGATTTCGTGTTTTTCTAGTCCTTTACCTATAGCAGCGAAATTAGCGGCGGAAATTTTACCTGCGCCAAAGTCTCCCATTAAAAAACAAATTTACTTTCCAACCCGCAGTAGAATTAACCTTAGTTTTGTGTATTCCTATGGCTGTTGCTTTCACTGATTCACCTAAGGGCGCGGTCTACCGCAAATTTCATTGTCATTATTTTATTTTGAATTTGTACCAAATATTTTTTCCTTGTTTTAGACACAAAATGTGACTAAATTTGGATCTTATGCATTTTTTTATCCCTCATAGTTTTCGTGTAATGGCTTGTTAAAGTTATATTTTGCATGTTTCCGTTTTAACGACTACACTAAAACCAACTAATACACCAAACTCAAAAAAATCACAGTGGATAAAGACTTTGCAGGTTACAATGACATGCTCATAAAATTAAAGAATAAAAATCATTGAATTTTTAAAATTTTTATTTTCACTTTCGAAATTTTTTTAAAATTCAAATAATTTTTATTCTTAAATTTTACGAGCATGCCATTGTAGCCTGCAATGTCTTTATCCACTGTGATTTTTTTTTTAGTTTGGTATATCAGTTGGTTTTAGTGTAGTCGTTAAAACGGAAACATCCGAAATATGACTTTAACAAGCCATTAAGAGAAAACTATTAAGGATAAAAAATTTCATGTAAGCCAAAAATAGTCACATTTTGTGTCTAAAACAAGAAAAAAAATATCTGGTACAAAAATATTTTAAAAATGGTGATGAAAATTGCGGTAGACCACGCCCTTAAAAGCCACTCTCTGTTTCTACTGTTTTGTGATAACAATTTTTGTTAACTTAAACGAGAGGAAATATCAAAAATTTGTTTGGCAGTTTTGTTTATAATGTGTTTCACCGTGACGGCTAATTTTTACAAGACAAGGAATGAAACGGTTTTTGACTAAATAGTCAATTAAACACTTATTAATTAATTTCATAACTAGCTAGAATAGTAGTATTTGAGAACTTGAAAGAAATAGCATACATGGAGAAGAACATTTTAAACAAATGGCCAGGAAGATTTTTTATACCTGCTCTCGTTTAGGCGTAAAAAATTAATATCGCGAAAAAAAAGTAGAAAAATGAGAGGATGGCCTTAAAATAAGACAAAGACACGGATAAAGACAAACCCTTGCTCCAGGAGAACTCAATGTGCCATTACACCGACCATTGTCGGCAGTGCTGCCACATTAAAGGCCGTGACTATTTACTAGAGATAGCTATGGATATGCCTGTTAGCGAAATCCTTCGATTTACTGTTTAGTTCACTATTTTTTAGATGCTCAAGAAAGCGCCTGTAAAAATACTGCAAATATATATCACTTCACTGCGCCTCCTCCCTCGGTCATGTTTGTGTAACATCAACCCAGTCACATAATGTTCGTATATTATCAACCCATTCACATCATGTTCGTGTAATATCAACCCACTCACATCATGTTGACGTTTATTAATAATCTCTTTGCAGTAGCAGACTCTTATCAATGGCTGGCTATACACGGCCATGATATTTAATTCCTACGTGTACACCATCGGCAATAAACTTTCTTCGGTGCAATACGTCAACTACCTCGCGCACAGTAAATAAAAATGTTAAGTAACTCAAGTTACCATCCACCAGCAGGAAATAAATTTTTAAAATAATTTATTGACTGAAAAGTAAATTAACCTGAGCAGTATAAAACTGTTTCTCTGTGAATAAATAGTCCTGAACCATAAACATTTTCGAACTGCTTGAATTCAATGGATTTTATTTGCGTGCATTGTTAAACATTTTCATTTATATGAACGTACACTTAGTTTAGAATATTTATTTTGTCGTTGATTATTCGGACGTGTTTGCGTTAATTTTGCGAAAGGTGATCAGTCAGATCTAAATCCTTAAACACGTTTCTCCTATAGATAGTTCGGGATAAAAATAGCACTAAAACTAGCCCTGTAAAATTTATATTTTAAACCAATTCGTATCTTTTCGCGCGTAACGGTTAACGAAGGAAAATATTTAACCTCTCTAGACGCGTCATTTGATGTTCGCGCATGGAAGATAAACTGTGCAGTCGTAAGCAACCGTTATCATTTGATAAATTTGGTTAACTATGCCAAATTCTATTTGATTTTATTTTAGTATTGTTGTATTTAAGTAAGGACATACACGTAACTATTTAACGGCTAACCTCTGCCAACCATACAAGCAGTCAGGGAACTGTTGTTAATGTTGAATAATATGCAGTAACGGCTAGTGATTTTTCTCAAAGGTTAAACTTTTAGTGCACACTTTATCGCGAATGACCTGTATGAGGTATATCTTATTTGTGACATGTACAAGTGTGGAAGTTTTGGCCGCAGCTCTTCGCGTTGTGATTGAACAAAATTATTGGAGATCAAGAGCCTGTATGCACGACTGCAAGCTGGGTAACCAGATACCAATGACCTCTGTTTACAGGCTCTTTATTGTTATATTGACCCACAGTATATCAGGCACGCCCGCTGAGCTACGGTCGACTTTGCGTCAATACGGTACCGAATTGACTGGGTCCTAATAATAAAACCCGAACAAGAAATGTTAATTTTAGCAGTAAACGAAATTCATTATTAAAGCCACGAGGATGCTACGAAAATATGTTCTTATAATTTTGTTTCAATTCCTCACGTGCATATCGGCAGCTCTGTTTCATGGTTATTGGCAGGGTATCTCTGGACAGACACTTCTCTCATTTGACTGCAGCAATAAGAATATCGTTATTGCGAAGCCATACGTCTGTTATTATCCAGTATAACCCCTAGACAAGCGAGAGTTAAAACATTCCATCTCTGACCGTACATCAGAGAGTCAGGTATGCACATACGACATTAAAACCAAACGGCGCATGAATCTCTTCTCCATAACACGTGGCCCTACGCATTATAAGTAGGGACAGGAAATTTTCACGTATTCGATAACCTGCAGGCTAGAATCCATTGTACTGTGCATGCTCAAGCCCCGTTTATTCGTTCATTGTCTGCTGTTCCATTGAGTAGCGGCTAGTTGACAAATTGTCGGGGCTTGATTATTCATAGGATAGTTGATCCAAACTTGCAGGTCATTGAATTCGCGAAATTTCCCTGTCCCTTCTTATAAGTCAATGAATGTCTATAAGTGAGAGATTTCGGTCAGCGTCTTCAGCGCTGGTGAGGGGTGACATGAGGTGAGTATGGAGCGGCGCCGGAATGAAAGGGCTGGAAAACAGGAGATCCCTGAAAAAAACCGCCGATCAACGGCATCGCCCTGCACGATTCCCACATGCGAAAATCCGGAGACGGACCCCGCCGGGAATCGAACCCGGATAACTTTGATAAATAAATGTTTGTAGGAAACACAGGTATGTCACGGTACACTTTACCTCCTAGCTCGACTTCAAAACATTGTTAACATTACAGATCTGTTATTCAATTGTCTACTGCTGCCATCGGAAGACATTGACCATTACGTCATGGCCACAGAGACACGCCACTCAGCGTTGTAAGTTTACTTCTGGTTCGCCGTCCTGTGGGCGTTACACCTCAACGTGTCATCCAATTACAAAACTCTACAGACATAGACAATTATTTCTAGCCAAGCCTGGGAGTACAATATAACACGAATTAACACTGTCTCTAATGACTGGTAACACGTCTGCAGAGTTCCTGTATGATACTCCTAAACATAAAGCACGAAATATAACTGTCTCTTTGCGAGGTTTATATCAAGCAAAATTCTGGCTTGCTGCTCAAAGTGTTAATGTGGGTATCTAAGTTAAAAAAAAAAATAGCGAGAGATCTTGTTCTCACAGCCTCACAACACGTACGTTCGGCAAAGGCTGGAATTTCAACCCTGTGGAGCGGTTGAGTCGGCGTAGCGCTCGAGGCACGCCGGAGAACAAAGGGAAATTTAGCTTTGAGGAACGCAGGCTTAGGAAAAAGTACTTCCGGCCTTACGGCTGCGAGTGACGTCACGAGTGCAGAGCGGGAGAGAGCGAGAGAGAGACAGAGAGAATGAGACATGATTACTGCAGGGTAGAGTCGCCGGATGCTGTAGTATCCTCCTGGACCACTCCTCTCTCCCACCACGCCACAACCTCACCTTTTAAATGCTGGCAGTCCCCGTGCGCGGGGAATTAGCGTGTTGACCTCCCCCCCTCCACCTCGCCCCCCTTCCTTCCGCTAAGCAACGACTGGTCCCGTATTGATCCGCAACGCGGCGCCACTGCGGACACAGGAAACCGCACTCACACGTGCTACCTTTAAACACCATTGAATACCTTCAGGTGTATTTAAACCAAGTCCAAGGTTTATTAAATTACATTTAGTCATTCATTTATAATATAACCTGGCGGTAGTAATAACAGTTGTGATATACTACCAAACATAATGGTTTGTACCACAATAACCATATAATATAATTTATTATTTTTTTATTTGCCATTCCGTACATTCATTATTAATACGAAAACGTAGCGGAGAAACGAAACTTTTAAAACGGAAAACTATTTTCAATACATTTATAAAATGTCAATCTAAAAAGTATCCTTGAAGTAACAGGATAACATTTTGTTGCAAATGTTAATGTCTTGGTTAAATTTAATAATAAACTGTTTTCGTCGAATAGGCAACAATAAAAACACTTTCAAATGTTACGTTTACCGATTACATTAAAAATGAATTCAAATGTTTATTAATAAATAAATTAATTTTTTTACTTTTACGTGATTTGTTATTTCGCCTTAATAACATTCAAGTGCCAATTTTTATTTTAGAAGTTTTGAAAATATTATTACAAGAGATGACGGTTTATCGCGGGAAAACTTGACTGTTTGCTGGGTTTCAACGTAAGTTCAGCTTATCAAAAGTTCACTGATTTTTTCCTGTACGTGGAGCTGTTACCCTATTTGACTGAGCCAATAAGATTCCCGCTATCGTAGTATTTAATGCCTATTATTGGTCTGTAGACAGGTACATTGTGTTAGACGTATACCATTATAGTTACGTAAATTATGTATACTTCATTATGTCTGTGAGTTGCTGGCGGCTGTTATGAAACGCGTTTGACTACTGCAAGCCAGTAGTACATAAAGAAATAATGTGAAGTGCTATCGCTTGCTACCTGCTTGTACGGTTATAAGCCAACAGATAATCGATCGTGGCCAGTGGGTGTATAGGACTAACAAGTCTAGGCTGCTGCCAGATGAATCCGCGAAATTGACGTACATCTATATATAATCCAGTCATATATGTTACAAGAAACAACGGTGTTTTTAAGGATATGTTGGTACAAACATTTTTCGCACGGTACCGTAATATCTAAGTATTATGCCTTCGTAATGCCTAATCAACGGGAAATCACGTTAATATTGTAATTATACTTAAATATAGAAGTTTAGAAACATAATAGTCTTAAAATAACTTTGTTCAAGTCTAACAATACAATTAACTTCAGTTTAATTATTTCTTAATGTCAACGAAGTGTCAAAAAGATGTATCAATTAATGTTTTTTCGTTACATTGCGGCAAGGCTTTAATTAAATTTTATCTGCTTTATTTTTATACTTAATAACAAAATAAAAATTTAAATATTAGAGGAAGAATAAAAACCTGTTTCTATAATAATTGTAGCAAAAAAAATGTTTTGAGTTGCAGCCGAACATTTTAATTTCATTTAATTATGAGTGTAAATATAAATAAACTGTAATTTAATATTTAAACATAAACTTTCATCTGATGATCTGAAGAAACATTCTTAACCAGGAAAATAAATTTAACTTTTATATCACAACAACAAAAAAATCTTTCTATCTATTTATCTCGGACAACCGTAAGTCCAGTATACGCAAAGAAATGCAGTTATACAGCCAATTATTATTTTATTATACATAGCAGATGACTCCAGATATTTGTGTGGTCCGAAGGATAAATATTGCAAAATTAAAACGCGGATGGTTTTAAAAACATTAGTTAATCAAATAATAACAAAATAAGGCTTCCACATCGTCAAAACTTGTGTGTATGTGAATAACTTTGGCAAAACATTTAGTTGTGAGTGCATTTGAATTATGGAAATATTCGGCAGAAATGTGATCGCGTGGATACAGTTATGTTGGTTGTACGTTTTAATTCTAAAATAAAAATAATAAATTCATGTAACCAACATGATGTCCATAAACAACTGCATAATATTATATGCAAACAACGCGAATCCTGGATTAAATTGGTGACAAAAACGTTAGTGACCAAATGTTGTACGTCCACATTTTAGATGCACAGTGTGGCAACATAGCAATGTAGTTAGTCCCCTCTTGCGCTCCACAGATATCGCCCTTATCTTACTCATACTTACTACCCGACCACGGCAACTAGTCCCGCGGGAAACACGCGAACTACCGCTGCGTCGTCCTTGAACTCCATGCGCAAACGGTGTGGCGCGCCACAGCAGCGTCCATAATACTGTGGCACAGTGTGTTGTGTTCTGGTTCCATGCGTGCGGCGTGGTGCCACGTGAGAACAGTGCGGTAGGATTGTGAGTACGATGT
>PNEQ01116328.1:16557-64293 GCA_003012365.1 Medauroidea extradentata | reverse complement strand
GTGACATATTTTTAAAGAATATACTAAGTGTGCTTGTGCTGTAGATGTGTGAACTACTTATTAGTTGGTGTTCACGTGCACTTGTGCACTTATATGCCAGCCGCTACTGGTGACATATTTTTAAAGAATATACTAAGTGTGCTTGTGCTGTAGATGTGTGAACTACTTATTAGTTGGTGTTCACGTGCATTTGTGCACTTATATGCCAGCCGCTACTGGTGACATATTTTTAAAGAATATACTAAGTGTGCTTGTGCTGTAGATGTGTGAACTACTTATTAGTTGGTGTTCACGTGTACTTGTGCACTTATATGCCAGCCGCTACTAGTGACATATTTTTAAAGAATCTACTAAGTGTGCTTGTGCTGTAGATGTGTGAACTACTTATTAGTTGGTGTTCACGTGCACTTGTGCACTTATATGCCAGCCGCTACTAAGTGTGCTTGTGCTGTAGATGTGTGAACTACTTATTAGTCCATCTCTGGTACAGAAGCAAGATTGTTGTCTTTTATTCTACATTTATAGTTTGCAAATATTTACACGTGATATGCAGATTACTTTACCATTGACGTTAACTGCAATAAATTACATTCTTCCTTATGTGCTATAAATATGAAAATTAATATAGTTGAGTAGTAAAGTACGGGCAATAAATTAAGGGGTACAAAATTTAGTATTTATTTTAATTACCTAAATAGTATTAAAAAAACCTTTTAATATAAAGTTTAGTAATTTCAGGTTACATTTCATGCACAATTTGGTGGCAAAACTTAGAAATTATCTAGAAACCTTTATCAAGTTTTTCTCTGCACTACCTATGCCTAACTCTCTCCAGCTATTTTTTCTGCAGCGTACTCTCCTTGTTTATCTTTTAACATAAGCCAAAACATTTTTTATGTTAGCAGTACTTGAGTCACTGGCAAGATAAGGTTGGCCGTATAAACGCTTCTCTCCTTTCATCCCCCCTCCTTTTAATTAACAGACTGCACAAAACTCTAGTTATAGCGCTTGCACAACTGACTTGAGACAATAGAAGCCCGCAAATGAAATTCACTGTAGTGCAGTTGCTTTGGGAAGTAAAACTGTGTAACAGAGAAAATTGTAAATTTACTTCCAACTGTATAATGCTAAGTTATTCTGTGCTTACCTAACTTACATTTTACGTGTCAATAGTGTGATACTTAAAACAAAAAAATAAATCTTACATTAAATTTGGTTTTAAATATTTATGTGGATAAGTTATACTATTCTAATATGGTATTATTAATAACCCTATTATACTTCAAATCACAACTAACTGTAATTATTTACTTGGTAAAATCACTACAGTATTTCAAATAAAGATTAAAAGTGTTAGAATTATTCACAATGTAGTTGTAGGGGTTATTTACCAAGTTTTATTGCTTTCTTTTTAATTTGCAAACAAACTGTAGTCTAAATCAAGTATACAAAATTAATTTTCAGCAGGTGAGTACGTATTTCCAGTTGTCTCGTAAAATACATGTAAGTCAAGGCTGCTGACAGTAAGCTGAAACCATTTCAAAACCTTCTCAACAACAGAAAAAACAGCCAATTAAAATTTTTGAAAAAACCTCAAGTGCTAATTTCTGATGAAAAATATACATTGTGTTAACATTTCCAACTGCGGCTTGCACTTAAGAGAAGTCCTCGTTTGGCGCATGGATGATGCAGTGCGTCAAACGGTTTCTTTTTATGCAAAACCGCTTAATTTGTTAATATTATGTTTATCTATGAAAAGCACACACACTAGCAACTACGGTTCTATAATTAATTGTTAGAAGCGTGGTTTTCAGGTTTCTCAAAATGACTAAAAACCACTTTTTTTAACTGCTGTTAACTCTGAAAATATCACCTGAATTCGTAAAGTGCAACACAAGATGCATGTGTTGGCCTTTACTTTATTCAATACTGTATTTTCCGCTGCTTCCTGACTTGACCATAAAATTTCCGCCCTCAAGTAACTCAATGTGTTTGGCATTATACCGTAGCTCATTTTTAAAGATAGCTAGACCCGATTGAATTTCCCAGAATTTTTTTTATACAAATCGTGATACTGTCTCATTTTATTTTTACTTTTATTTGTCTACGTCTCACCTTCCTTCCTGGCACTCCCTCATTAACCTAAATAACTCGCCTTGGTTGATTTTCACTATTATCTCCAAATCATATATTTTTTTCACTCAAAGGACTGCGCTACTATCTCAGAGTTGCTAAATTATATCAGAAGCAAATTTCCCTTACTTTTCCAGGTTTTCCAGACAAATGCACTGCGGCGGCTGTTAGTTGGATTGTTTTCGATTGTGAACAGTTTTGCTTGCTTTTTATTCTATGAACTGAATTACTAATTCATTTATACAGTATCTATTGTAACCTGGGTCATTCCAAGACACATATACGTATGTGTATTGCTGCTTAATTTTTCATTTTCCTGAAACTTTCATAGTGGTTTCTACAATCCTTCCTAAGAAAAACCCCTAATTTTTTGATTTTTAATAATAATACTTTCTGAAATAAAGCCAATTTTCTGTTGCAATCTTGATGTAAAATCATAATTTTGGGGTATTTTTGGACAGGCCATAACTTTTTTTTAATAAAGGAGCTAATCACCTCATACTAATATCACTTAAAAGCACGTAAAACATATTTGTTTTTTGCTTATTGAAAAGAGAAATACTATAAACTTTTCACTACTTTGTGAGTATATGAAATTAACTTAAAAAAAAAAAATCCCAATTTTCAGAACATGTACAGATTAAAAATTTAATTAATGACTTTGAGGAACATTTTGATTTTTTTTTCCAAGTGATTCATTCCTATTGATTGTTACTTTGTATGCTAGGAAAAACATCATGATATTCACAGTCCTACACTGTAAAAAACAATTCCCAAAAATTGAAAATTTTTGAAAAATTGGGTTTTTAGGGCAAACAAACTTAATGTGGGACCAGCTTTAAAAATCTAAACTAATATGAATTATGTAGCTCCTTGTATATTTTTTGAAGGAAATATAGCTTGCTTTGTTACTTTGAGCGGCAAAAAAAGTTACAGAGCTTAGAATATGATGAAGTCTGAAATAATACAAATGTTTATTCCTCAGTAAAAATAAGTGATGTGATATTAAATATATTGAGCACCTGTTTATAAATTAAATATGCAAACTATTTTATACAGCTTGATATGTTTTAAATGTGCCAAATTCCATACATTGGTTTGTACAGTTAACCTGGCACAGGGCAATGTCTACATGTGAGTTTATCAGCTGTGCTTGGCTTGCATGCTGACACATGCTTCTAACTGCTGATATAAGTATTCAACTCGTAGTGAATATCTTACAATTCTTGCCTTGCCAGTAGACAGCCTTAGTAGCAGCAAAACAAGCTAACACTTGTGCTGTGAGTGGAAATAACATTTTTTTCCTTCAGTTATTTTATCATTCAACAGAAAATTTTTCGAGTAATCTAATGGCCATAATATGAAAGTTAGTCCAGTTGACTATTTTTCTCAAGTGATGTTTCTAATTTTAAAAGGTCCTAATCAATATGTTAAGTGATGTACCATTAGATAAATTGAGTGTTCTATTGGGATTCTCGTAACAGAGGTACGTTATAATCTAGCCTATAGTAGATATTCCGAACTCAAAAGGAAAAAATACTCCCAGTTTTGAGATCAGGTTGTGACAACATAAAAAAACATTTTTACATATCATGAAAAAATATATATAGACAAATATTTTCACATTCATGGGAAACGTTGTTGTGACCCATGCAAACTTCACAAGAAAACTGATAAGCAATCTCTTCGAAAAATAACCCTCACAACTGCTACAAAGTGCTCTGAGAATAGTTTAATTCCAAGTAAGCTTTATGCTCCAAGTGCTTGCAAAAAGTACAAACTTCTTCACATTTATCAGGTAATGAATCTAAACAACCACATGATTTGTTTGAACGGGAAAGTGTTTTGGTAGAGTCAGTTAATACAGCATGTTCAGTACTTGGTGTATCCTGGTCAAAGTACAGAAACTCTCAACTTATGCGAGGCCACCAGTTTTAAAAAAAGGAAGCGTGTAAGATTGCTGCAATTGTATCTGATAAGCTACAAAAATCATTCAATTTAGAAACATTGTTGGAAGATGAAGAGGACAAGGACAGAAATTATTTACAAAATTTTGGTGGTGGATATGAATCACTCATTGAGGAACTTAAAGAGACTTTCAATTTACAAAATTTTGGTGGTGGATATGAATAACTCATTCAGGAACTTAAAGAGACGTTCAAAACTGCAGAAACTACAAAAGAGAAAGTAGGAATTCTCAGCTTACTGCCTAAAAGTTGGAGTTTGAAAAAAAATCCAGGCTGAATTTAATGCTAGTCAGTACTTAGTTTGATTAACCCAAAAACTGAAAAATAGAGGATAGGTTTTTCCCAGATATTTTAAGTAAAAAAGTTGGGAAAAATAAAAAGTTGGACAAGGCTACATTGTGAAAGTGCAAATATTTTATGAATATTACGAGTATAGTCGTTTGATACCTGGGAAGAAAGATTGTGTATCTGTAAGAAAAGATGATGTATGAACCAAAACCCAACAGAGATTTGTACTATGTAATCTCAAAAAATTATACTCTGCATTTGAAGATAGTAATCATGTAAAATTAGATTCTCAAAATTTGCAGAGTTACGACCTAAATATTGTGTGCCTGCAGGTTCTGCTGATACTCATTGTGTGTGTGTGTGTATGTAAACATGCACCAAAATGTTAAATTTATGCTTACAGCTATAAAAACTAAACTTGATTACAAAGAACTTTTGAGTAAGATGGTTTGTGATTTAAATAATGTAAAGTGTGTTACATCACAGTGTGAAATTTGTCTTGGCAATGAACAAGTTAGGGAACTCATCAAGGAAGACATTGGAGCATTTGAAATCCATGAAGCAGTCAAATATAAAATATGGTTATCAACTGATAGATGTCAACTTCTAGAACTTGTAACTTCACCCGAAGAATTTTGTGATAATTTACTGGTGAAGCTTAATAATTTAAAACTACATAATTATATATCAAAATAACAATTGCAATATCTGAATTTTCTAAAAGACAACCTCCAAGAAAATGAGTGTATCATCATAGGTGACGTCTCAGAAAACTTTTGTAATGCAAGATGAGATCCAAAGTTACCATTGGATTAACTCTCAAGCCACTCTTCATCCTTTCGTGATGTACTGTATGTAAGTCTAGAGGAAAAATTGAAAGTTCAAGTTATTGTGTGATTAGTGATTCATTAGAGCATAGTACTGTTGCCTTGTATTGTTTTTAGAGGATTATCCTCTAGCATGTAAAGTCATCTTACATTGGCATTGTTAAAGTCTTTTACTTTTCAGATGGCTCTGCAGCACAATATATCAACAAGTAAAACTTTATCAATCTTTGTCACCATGAAATAGACTTTGGCTTGAAAGCAGAGTGGCATTTCTCTGCTACTTCTCACTGCAAAGGTCCGTGTGATGGAGTTGGGGGTACGGTGAAGCGGTTGATGACTAAAGCAAGCCTTCACTACATACTAACTAATCACATTGCAAAACCCGTAGAAATGTACAATTTTTGTAAAAAAACAAATCAAAGTAATCACTTACTTCTTTCTTTTACTGCACTGAAGACAATTTAAAATAAACCAACAAATTCCTTCAGACTCGATTTGACAATGATATTGCAGTTGAACAAACAAGATCCTTGCACCAGAGACAGATTCAGTATTAAAGTTCAAAATACATCAAAATAAACTGATTTTAAAATACTGTAGTGCCCATCAGCAGAGAAATTCATCCTGGTGTACCAAAGATCAATTATTATATTTGTTGTGTTTACAATAACAATTGGTGGCTAGGCATTGTAACAGATATTGCTGTGATTCACATGGAACAAGAGCTAAAAATATAATTCTTCTACTCTCATGGTCCAGGAATGTCTCACAAACTTTCTTCAAGTGACACTGTATGGAGGAAGGAGCACATACTCAAAATACTCTCCCCACTAGAGCTTACAACTGCCACAGAAAGAACACACATCAGCGCAAAATTGAACCTCAACTTATCTCAACTTTTCTCCAACAAGTATCCTTCAACATTTTAAACAGGTACCAGTACTCAATATATTTCACATCACATTACTTATTTTCACTAAGCAATAAACATTTGTGTTATTTTTATAATTTCATTATATTCTAGACTCTGTAACTTTTTTGCTGCTCAAGTAACAAAGCAAACTATTTTTTCCTTGAAGGAGTATACGAGGAGCTTCATAATTCATATACATTTAGATTTTTGAAGTTCGTCCCACATTAAGTTTTTTTGCCCTAAAAACCCCATTTTCCAACAATTTTCGATTTTCGGGAATTTTTACAGTGTAGGACTGCAAGTATCATGATGTTTTTCCGAGCACACAAAGAAACCATTGAGATGAATCACTGGGGAAAAAAAAACAAATTGTTCCTCGAAGTCCTTCATTAAATTATTATCTTTAAAATGACTGAAAACTGAAGTTTTTTAGTTAATTTCATAGTCAAAAAGTAATGACGAGTATATAAAATTTCTCATTTCAATAAACCAAAAAATGTACATTTAACATGGTTTACAGCAATACTAGAACGAGGTGTATTGCTCCTTTAGCAAAAAAATTATGACCTATCTAAAAATACTCCAAAATGATTATACACCATACTTGCAACAGAAAATTGGCTACATTTCATAATGTATTATTACCAAAAATCCAAAAAATTGGGGTTTTTCATAGGAAGAATAGTAGAAAACCCTATAAGAATTTCAGGAAAATAAAAAAATCATGTAGCATAAAAAAAATTCCAAATTTGTATATTTGTCGTGGAATGACACACCTGATATAGCAGTCTATCAGAAACCATGACAACTATGTTCTGTGTTCCAATTTTTAAGGTTACAGTGTAGAAATAAGTACACAATAATGTACTGTTTTATAATTTATTGAAAAACATGTGTGGAATTAACATTATTACCATTCACAAAATTATCGCAAAAATGCAAAAGTTTTTCAAGAAAATCAAATCACCATACCGGAAGTTTGTATTAAACATACAAATTTCCAGGCACCAAAAGCAAGTTCCGCGACTTTTCCAGGTTTTCCCCGACCACTTTCAAATTCCCTGACTTTGCCAGGTTTTCCCTGCTTTTCAAACCTATAGCAACCCTGTTCTATGTACCTCATCTTCTAAACCAATAATTCTGCAGTTTGTTTTTGTTTGCTCTTTCTTTACATTTGCTACCATACAAGATATATCACAAATTTGTTGCCTAAACAAGTTTTATATTGCACTAAGAGTACTCTTTTAAATCGAAAATATCACCTCCATCACCTCTCAAACTGTGCCCCAATTCAGTTACACGTTCGTTTCACTTATTCACCATCTCAACTCTTGGTGTAACTAGGGTATTCAACTCTAGTTTTATCTCTTGTTTTACTGCACGCAATTCCACCCAGATTGCATTCAACAATGCAGTTACATCACAAGTTGTATACGCAGCATTCCTGACATCTCTATCCATTTCTAAAATATTATCTGCAGAAGGAGAGACTAAACAATCATAACAGTTACAACCAGACACAGAATCTATTTCATGATTTGCCTTTTCCATAATTTACTAACAAAACAGTAGGATCTAATGCCTAGCAACTGATATCACACTCAACAGCCACGTGTTCCTATTTATGTTGTATATTTGAGTTTAATGTTTTAAATCCTGAAAAGAAGCATATGTAGCAAAACCCTTATAAAGAAATGTTAGAAATTGTTTGTACTACACAGGCTAATTTTTTTCACAACATAAATTTTTAACATTTTGTATAATTATTGACTTGAAGGAAAATTTAATTACGTCAATAATTAATCCAAATTAAAGAAACTTACATTTTGAAAAAAGTTAGGCTACATAGTCAAACAATCGCCATCATTTCTACGTAACAGTTTTGCAAAATCTGCTCCCTTTCAGAATTTAAAAAATAAAACCTAATAAAATAGCTTAAATAAGGACTGTTTCCTTAAACAAGGGTAACTTTAAACAGAGTTACTGACTAATTACAAAAAAAGTCACAAAAACATCTGGTAAGACAAAAAAAGTCATGATAAATTGTGGGCCTCTCTGGCGGGGGACATGTACCCTCCAAAAATTCCTTGTGGAGGGGAAACATTTGTAATGTACCATTTCTGTTTGTTACAAGTTTCTATTCTGTTTGGAACTTTGTACACTGCATAAGACATTTTTGGAGGGTACATGTCCCTCCCTCCATACACCGTGCCAGAGAGGCCCGGTAACAGCACACAAGTAATACAAACTTTCAACATGCACAACTACTGCTCCATGACTTATACATAACAAAGTTACAGTGGGGTGGTTTAGATAATCTCCCTTATAACTCATTACACTGTGTCTGTAACCATGTCACTGTAGGTTGCAGTTTCGTACAGGTGTCAGACGCCAGCGGTAAAGACAGCTGCAATAAATAAGGCGGCGGTAGACTGCAGTAAAGTCTGCGGTGGCATCCCTACCACTTCCCAGTACTTCTTTTCCCTCCAAGATCCCATCCTAGGGCTCCATTTTGATGCAACAGATCACCATCACTGAGTTGTCAGCCATGACTTGAACAATGAGATATCAGGACTCTGACGTGTGGTTCGACGATAGAAAAAGGGCAGCCGTACTCGAAAGAAAATTTTCACTGCCATTTGCAAGTAGTTGCGCTGATTTATTTCTAACAAACATCGTAAACACAAAAAATTAAAAAAATTTGTTAATGGAGAAGATAAACATAATCACGTCACAAACAAATCACTACAACACTTTTTCATCCTTGAAATTTCATCTAAAAGGTTACACCCACTTCCAAGATGCATGTACAACAGCGTCACTACAATGGTTTACACTTACAGCGAACCCTCGATAACTCGGACCTCGATGTCCAGGACTTCAGATAACTCGGACAGAATTTAAAAAAAAAATTTAATAATTTTTAATTAATTATTTTTTGGTTAAAAGACAAAAAATCATTTCTGCTGGATTTAAATTCATCACATTATATTTTAGAACAGTATTAAACTTTATAACGTAGTCATCCATCGCTACTTAGCCTTTAATAATCTCACAGTAAATATCTGGCAAGTTCCGTGAGATAAAATGTTGCTAGCGAGGTGCGCGCGCGCGAGTAAAGGCCCGGCTACAACAGACATCGCGTTAAACGCTAAACGCAATGCGTTACAGTAACGATACAGGCACGTCTACAACTGACGTCAATAGTCGAAAAGTGGCGTTAGACGAACCAATGAAATGCCAGAATGAGAAACTGGATATTTTCTTCCTTGCTACGTTAGTTTTGCACGCTACTGTTGGTCATACTGAACAGGATACAGCTGTAATTTTGTGTTTATTTACGCCCATGTTTACGCATATAATTACGCTCGCAATCATCAATGAATTTTGCTGATGTGTGGGATATTCTGAATTACTTAAGTGTTTGAAGAAATAAAATCCAGTAAGAGTGAAATACCATTGAAAGATAATCTCATAAAGTTTTTTTTTAATTTCCGTCACATTTAATTAGCCGACGTTTCATTTTTATTGTCACTAAATGGTTACGATTCACTAGTTATTGTTGTTTGGTTAATTTGAATAAAAACTAAAATGTCTGTGTTTACAAATGTGTTATTTACACTTTTCTCATAATTTCTTTTTCTTTTAACATATTGTCACTTAATTATTTAGGCCTAATTGGGTACATATTTATTTCATGGAAGCCTAACATAACCCACTGAGCAACTCTGCTCTAAATTTTATCCTAGATCTGGAAGGGTGACACCCAGTAATGTTTCAGACAAATAGGCCTACAGCTCGAAAGAGTTACGTTTGTAAATATTAAATTACGTGAATGAAAAATGTTACGTTCCTTCGTCTGCAGCTGGTGATAGAATATCGCAAATGGGATTGGTTTTTGCACCTATATGATGTATCATTGAATAAAAAAATTGTGGTTTTTATTAATAGGTACCTTTTTAGTAAACAAGTAGAAGATATGCAAAACATGCTTAAAATGCACAGTCGTTCTGAGCGGCACAATTACAATCACTCCTTGTACGTTGCAAAGTAGGCCTAGGCCTAACCTAAGTTTATGATCATGTTACTGTACTCGTCGCATCATTACAATAAAATTTTTGTTAGCAGGCCTACCTTGTTCCATAATATGCCATTTGCCACAGACAAATATTTGGTTTACCACCAACATATTTTCATTGCAGACCTAAGGTAGTAAAACTATTCAGCCAAGACATTTCGTAAATTCCCAGGTTAAAGGAACATACTGTGTAATACAAAAAATTTCGTGGAGAATTTTACACCACATTATTGGAAAACACGCGTCCTCGAAACCAAGTCAAGACTCTCAATCAAATTACAAACTTTTCTACACATAAATAATCAACGTATATCATTTGTAACGCTCCTACCACAGACGCAACACAAAAAAAAAAAAATGTATCTTGGGTTTCGTTTTTGAAAAACGAAACAATCTACTTGTCTGGCAGTTTCATCGAAATGCTAAAAATATATTCATTTTATGAATATACAACACAGAATTTCAATAATAATATGTAACATTCGAACGTCAGACTTGTAGTAGTTTTACAATAGTGTATTTGAGCGTGTTGACGCCGGCAATGTTTACTTTTTCAATTTTCCCCTCCCATATTTCCTGTGTACCTACGGAGTCATTTAGACACTTCAAGTGCAAAAATTTAAACACAATTTGACTTGCACAGTCTATGTCGTAGAATGCGTTGATTGGTTGGCGGCAAACGTTAAACGCTAAAACTTGGAAGTTCGCCATCTTTTACCGCGTTGCGTTTAGCACGATGCGCCGGAATAACGCGTAACGCATGTTGTAGCCATCGGCGTTAGCGTACGTATACTCATCTCTTGTTGTAACATATTACTGTAACACGACATCTATTGTAGTCGGGCCTTAGATGCAACGCAGCAGGCTGACCTCTCATTTCTTTATCTTTCCTCCCTCTTCGTCCTGCGAGCCAGGCACGCACGTGTGTCGTAAACAAACATTTCAGTGTGATGCTTGTGAAATGACGGTAACTACGAGTTACAATGAAACATAAACGGAAAATTATTTTGTTCTGGTATGTGCAATGAATTCAGGGCTGCAAAACAAATTGTTCCGGACATTAAAGAAAAATTAAAAATCATTGCTTCACATTACGATGTAGAAAAATTGGTGAGAGGGTTTTACGCCCCTTTAACAACAATGTTTTCAAGAGCCGATGTGGGTGGTGAAAGAACAACACAACATCCATGCCCAAGCCGGACACTATGAGTCACGCTTGCTGGTTGATGCTCTGTTGATAACGTAATGGCGGTTGGAGAGTTGTAACTTTTTAAGCGTGAATCGGATTTGTTTATAAACTTCTTCACTGCAAATAATAGTGTACATGTAATGGACCGTAAAATGTAAACGTTTTATGCGGGGCAATTTTAAACGATTTTCATTGAGTGACGCACATGAATGGATAAACAAGATTTTGTAGTCTTTAATTTATCCATGTTTACTATACACCGACAAAATCTTTTTCTTTATTTTAGAAGAAATGGTCATGTTATGAACAAGTAAATATAGAAAAAAAATGTACAATTGTTATATTCCACACCAAAAAAATTTAGGAGGTAATTTTTTTGAATACCTATGGCCGCACCCCATTTTTTGGGCCTAAAATTTGGTCAAAAATATGCGGCGATTACGCGAATAAATACGGTACCTCTGTAGAACATGATTAAAATTTTATTGCTTTATAATATGACAATTTGTGTAAGAATAAGGCTGTAAATTATGTGCTCTATGATGCAATTAACATACATAAATTAAATTTTAAAATTTGTAGTGTTAAAATGTGTTCACATATGTCTGTACAGTGACCCAGAAGGATTGTTAATCCTACCGTTTTTATTCGTGTATACGAGGAAAATTATTTTTGTACCTTTGGAACTTTGTAGGAGGATAGAGTCAGGCTAGCAGCTGGTTGCTGCCCCTATGCTATGACATACGGACGTAAGGTATTTTTCAATGTAAACATCTTGTGTGAGATGCGTGTGGTCACGTGCGGTGTTTGTATTGCATGAGACTGTACCGGTTGTCCTTGACTACTTCGGCTCGCAACCTCCCTAGCTTATCTCCAACGATCATTTCTTATCTCTCTCACACATGCACACACATTGGTTGTCGCCAGCCAGACAAAAACTTTTATGTAATAGAAGGGTGCCTTGGTGCCAGCTTCTAGCACAGTGATAAAAAAAAAGGATCAGCCAGAAGTAGCAGCATAAAAAAATCTGACTGCCCACATTGTTTGACATTCTTTTATAGTTCTCCACGTTAGCGTTAATTTTCCCACTGCATGGCGGCCCTCCCGTAACTTGATACGATAGTTATGTACAAAACAGTATTTATTGCAGCCTCTTTTGCTTGTAGAAATGATAGCAAACTAATTTCTTCGCGTTTCTTGTGATTAATGACTGATTACCCCACCTCCCCAGACACCCCTCGATAACACGGACAAATCGTAACTCGGACAGCTTCTTCCCCCTTTTAGTCCGAGTTATCGAGGGTTCACTGTATTTGAAAAACAATCAAAAATATTAGATTTTCATTAGTTTGAAAGACGACAAAATGTCCAATGGGCTTTTTTTGCCCCGCAATTTGCTAGTGAGCAGCACGACAAATAACACAACCACCCAGCCTGCGATATCCATGACGAATGATGGCCTGTCCAGAATGAACAGTAGGATGTCCACAGCCGGCAGTAAAAAATTAAAACTTTCACTCAGTGTGCGCAGCTTTGAATAATAATATATTTTGGCCATTGTTTTAGAAATATGACCATGATTTTGACAGTAAGTAAAAGTTTAACTATGTAGGTTATTTTTGTTAATTATCTGTATGAAATACAGAAATAAATTGATTGCACACAAAAAAATGCACAAGGAAAAATTTTCTAAGTTTTGATATTTACTTACAAATTTTTATTTTTCTTTGTATTGACAACTTGCAGTCGTTCAGTCAGCAGTTCAGGATAAAATTTGGTCTGGATAGACTGCGAACTGCTTGACTGCATAGTGAATGTTCATGTAGATGTACATACTTAAGTGTCTTAACTGCAGGTGGTTGATTGCTCGACTGCCGATTGCTCATTCTGGATGGGTCATGACTACCCATCACCCTTACTTCGAAAATATTCCAGACACGATAATTAGTAAATTAACAAATGTAGAAAATTAAAAGAAAAAATATAATAACAAGGATTTGAACAAATATAAATTTAAAATTATCTCACAAAGTTTGAATCACACTAACTGGCCGGAAAGGATAATGACTTAGAGGTATTGTCACAAACAACTACGGCGACAAGCAACAGCATTTCAAAGCAGAAAGTCTTCTTGAAATAATCAGTCCATAGGTGCTGTTCATTGATTCAATAGGTTACCAACATTGATATCACAGACACTATATTGTAGTAACTCGGGGACTGAAAAACCAACTCAACACAAATGCTTACAATGTTTGAGAGAACAAAAAAAAAAAAAAATTTTAGCTGAGAGACATGGAGCTAACAACAATGCACATCTCTGAACTCACACACACACTCCAATTTTATATCAATAAAATGGTAGGAACAAATGTGACTTGCAGGTCAGACACATTATACTCCCTCCTCCACATTTTTATTTTTCTGGCTTATTTTTTTTTGTATTTACATCTTTCACAGCAGCTTGTCATTAAAAATTATAGCAGGCACTGCCAGTGAATATGAGCCAGAAATAAAAACTGTATCTCGGGGTTTAGAAGATTAGTATGCAGGAGGAAAACATACTAGATAGTTAAATTCTTTAATACAATCTGAAGATGAAAACAAACTTAATTTTCTTTGTTGAAATAGGTAGGTACTAAATTGTTAATATCTAGTAAATTGTAAAGCTACTTCAAAACTGTCAAGAAACACTAAAATTCACGACGACACACGTATGCGAGATCAAGCATCACGCAAATAACACTGTCACCCATTTGTTTCTGGTGAAGATGACTTATTATTTTGTGATGAAGTCAAATAAGAGGAAAATGCTAAAAAAAAGCTAACGTAGTGTTTATTCCAAAATGATTTACAAGTACATACATTATTTATGCTACGCATTGTTTTAAGTTTTTTGAGGAAACTTAGATGACATTATTCAGGGACATCACAACTGCTTCAGTGAACAATCAACTCGTGTTTCCACATTTGACAGGTTATTTTTTTCTAACACATTTTAAATATGAAAGCAACAGTTGCCAAATTCAGGAAATATTACAGGAAACAGACTAATATTTAATAATACACAATATTACAATGTAAATTACACACAAATATATAAAAATTGCATAGAAGCTTATATCTTACATGCTTCCCTATAACAAAAAAAATTATCTGACTTGCACCACTCATTTATTAACCTTATCACATACTCAAGATTCAATCATGACACACACACTCCACAACTGATAATCTGCAATCACTTACACCCACACTTATAACATTGAAGCCAGAAAATATTAATACTCACTCCTTCCAGTTAGAAAATATAATTTACCATTAATTTCTCAACATGTAAGAACATAGCAGATGTAGACTACCAGGAACAATAAATAATATTTAATACAGTATAACTTTCACTACTCTTTGTCTGAAGCTACGAAAACACTGTATTAAACCCAAGAATACTGTATTTTTACAGAATTGGCTGAAAATAAAATTGCGGATGTATTAAATTGTGAACTTATATCTAGGTAGTTAGAGGTTTTAGAATTTAAATTGTTTAGTGCTCGTATGTTAGCAAGTCGTTAATGTCAAAAGGCATTTATGAAAAAGAGGTTAGCCTGGACAGAGTAAAATTTTAATTTGAATTGTTTCAAATTGTTCCTAGCGAAGTTGACTTACTTCCAAAAACTGAACCAAGCTAATTTTTTTTACATGTGTTTGATCACAACCTGGCTAACCTCTGGTCATCGATCAAACATTCAGGTTAAAGTAAACCCGACTAACTTTAGCAGAGTACTTTTCTTACGACACATAAACGCAGAAATAATTATGCTAGGAGCTCTACTAATTTGCAGAATAAATGAATTTATGTCACGTCTACTTTCCCCCATACTCATCTAGTTGTGTGTCATATCTTTTTATCTCTGTGCTGGTTATTTGCAATGTCTTTGTGAAACACACACAACCATTTCTTGTAGGCAGCAATAACTACTGCTAAAAAGTAAAGCACCACCGGATTCATAATTTTCATAATTTTGTTGTCGAGGGGCTACAACCAACATTGACGCCACTCCTTTTATTATGGGGAAAAAAAGCAGCAATATGAGCCACCAGACACGCATGCCTAGTGTCTTGTTGCTCCTATGCGCAAGGCACTAAACTGATGTCAGGCCCGTCCAGAGGCATGCCAGGGCCCGGGGCAAACAACAATATTGGGGTCCCATCCTTCCCCAACGATAAAAAAAAAATATTTGTGAGTGTTTAGCATTAAGGACATATTTCAGATGGAACTTATGCTAGATGTCAAAGTTTTTTTTTAAGAGACAGGAGCAATATAATAACCACATATGTAAAAAAGTTATTTAATAATTTGAAATTTATACTGGAAAACAATTAAGACAAAACAAAAGAAGGCTTACTATTTACAAAGGAAGTAAATATGCACATGCATACATCTTTATACATAAAAGATAACACTGACTCACTGACATATCATTCTGCAGCCCAAACCACTGAACCTAGAATTGTGAAATTTTCTGTGCGGTTTCTCCACAGGTCGTAGGCGAGCACTAAGAAGGAATTTTCCGAAATCAGACCTCTCAGAGAGTGAAAAAAGGTGAAATGCATTTTCAAAGAAACGTTCATACAGCTCAAATCTGACGGCCTATCATCATGATTTTTACTTTAATGGGACACACACACAAAAATGCATATTAACTAATTTCAGAATTACTCTTAAATTCAACATTTAAGAGGTTGAAAATGAAATGTTTCCGGTTAATTATCGATATCTACTGAATCCTTCAGGACAGAGAATTGGTTCTCACTTCAAAACAATGCTTAAGTAAATATCCAAAAAGCAGTTTCAGGATTTTTTGAAATTCAATCCCCCAAAAAATAAAAAGGAAGAAAAAATTTTTTTTATGAATTGTCTTATAAAGCTGGAACACAATTGGCAATCCTGATTTTTACTTCAATTGTATACGTACATAAAACACTAAGACACGACTCCAAAGACGTTTCAAAATTTGATAATTAAGGGAGTGAAAATACGTAAAATGTGTTTTCGACTATTCATCTATATCTACAGAACCAATCGAGACACTGAAGTGCTCTTTGCTTTAGATTGGTGCTTATGTAAATATCTAAAATACCATTTAAATATACTATACGAATTCGGCTCCAAAGAGGTAAAAAAAAAGGTAAAATTTGTTTTCCATTCAAAATCAATACATACCAACCCCATTGATCTTTTACATGGGAATGCGTTTTTGTTTAAGATTAATACTTACTAAAATACTTGAAAAGTAATTTCACAGATTTTCGAAATTCACCACCTAAGGAGGTGAAAAGGGATGAAAAGTGTTTTCAATTAATCGTTAATACATCTTGAACCCAGCGGACTATTGTGTTTTTCACGTCCAAGAGACACCAGAAGTAGTCTAAAATGTGATTCAACGGATTTTCAAAATTCAATCACTAAGAAGGTGGAAAGACCTGGAATGTGTTTCAGATAAATCCTTGATACATATCAAACTTATCGAGATAATCAATCGGTTTACTTTTTCTTCAGGATGATTATTAGGTAAATGACAGCAAAAATGTTCTACGATTTATCAAAATTCCAACTCTTAAGTACTGCACAGAGGTGATATTGTATTTCAGTGAATGATCGATTTTGCTTTGAATGAAAGGGCTATTCTCATGATTTTCCATTTAATTGGATACTAGTACAAATATTTAAGATGTGAAATTAAGATTTTTCAAAATTCACAGCTTAATGGGGTGGAAAGGTCTAACATTTGTTTTTTATCAGCCGATGATACTTATTTTTAACCAGTAAAGATATTGAGATGTTGTTAGCATCAGAATGATGCTTACCTAAGAGAGTTATGCAAGTTTTTTTATTTTATTTTGTAAGACAACCTAATTATTAAGAAGAAAACATAGCTTGTAAGTTTTCAAGGCAGACAATCAGAAAAGCAAGTACAAACAGCGAGAAAAAAATTATACAAGTTTCATTCTACAGTTCTATTGAGATGTGTTATTGTACAACCTATATGAGCCTAGGAAATTAATATGTTATTTTTAAATTAGTTTTCATGAATAATTTTGATGTAATTTGGCACAGTTATTTATAGCTCCGGTTTTTGTTTGGAAGGTTCTGGGCTCAAATTCCTTTAAAGGCTGTGCCAACGTGCAATTCTGACACACACGTACCGCAAGGCAGATTAAATTAGAGTAATTTGGATGAAGCCATTCAAAATTGGTAAAACTGGATTATGCAATCCACTATCTTCTAAAGTTCCTCGACATTATCTTCTAAAGTTCCTCGACATCATCAGCCCACATATACCATCTTACAAATCCTCAAGGTTAGGGCACCAAATAAGTTTATATTTTAGTGAAACATTATCCTGCCAAAACTCCCTAATGCCACTTAACTTCAAGTGAAGGTTTTGAAAAACAAATATGTTATTAAGGGCAGCATCAACAATGGTCGTGCTTGGGAAAAATCAGTCTTAATACCTTGTTAATTACGTATTTCATTTGATTAATCTCTTACAGAAAATTATCAATAATTACCCCACAATGCCAACTTTTCTGTGACTATAAATAAAGCCCATGCATAGCCGCTGTTACTGACGGGGACAAACTTGAGACTGCTTTTCGCATGGACAGCTATAACTACTTATCCTGCTGGAGAGATAGCTCAACTAGCAGCTTTGTCATATTAACACTTGATGACTATCTGGTGTACAAAAGAGGTGTTTTAGTTAGAGCAAATATTATCTGCTATGAGTAACATACGCGAGCAAAGCCGCTGGCAGACTGCTAGTAACTCATAAATGTACCGCTTCACGAATGGTACGCAATTTAAACACAAACTTCGTTTCGCAATACATAGACAATGTGAAATGAAGCTTTTAGCTTTGTATTGCTGCCTACCCAGACCTTCTCCTCGCACTTGCCACGTCCTGCTGTGTGCAAGGGTTGGTTCGCCTCTTATCTCATTCATAGCAAGCCATCCTCTCACTCATGATAAGTGCCACGAAAGCTAGTTCCTCCCTCACTCTTAGATTGTGCGCATGGCACCTACAGGTCTGCTAGAAGCTCTAATAGCATGATTTATAAATATAGATAGTTTGCAAATTATTGAATGTCACAAACTTTGTATAGTTTTTTTTTATTAATAGCTGGGCCCCTTGCAAACTGGGGCCCAGACCAGAGTGCACCCATTTGCCCCCCCCCCTTCTCCATTTTTGGACTGCCCTGACTGGCGCACAGTGTTTCCGTAGTATTGCAGGAACTACGGGACTTTAAGCAGTCACCCCATCATTTTATTGCTGGAAAGTATGTAATTATAATGTGACAGACTTTCATATGGAGCAAAAAAGTGCAATGTAATACATTGAGTGTAAAAACAATACATTTAAAAAATGGAATTAACTTAGTGACAATTAAACAATTGAAAAGCATTGGTTTATTGTATTTTCTGTAATTAAGAATTTTTTATATCATAATTGTAAAAAAAACCCATGGTTCTAAACAAGCAAATAAAAGTCAACTCATCAATCATCATTATGAACTACTTTACACGACATTCATTATGAAATTGGTTTTTGTATGTGAGAACTGTACCAGACAATGTTGCTGGTCCGCGAGTTTACTCAGGAATCACCCGCTTCTTCCTCCCTAGCATTCCATCACCATTCCCTATTAACATGATTCATCCATTTTAAACTGTGCATATTTACATTAATGTTTTAAGAAAATTATAGCACTATATATTTTATCATAAATAAATTATGTCATTCATTTTTAATGCAGGATTTAGTCGCAGATAACATTTTTAAATACATTAACTGACATGAAAATGGTACGTCAGTTACAGAGATATTAGTGAATTTAGTATACTTCTCTAACTCAGTAAGTTCTGGCATTAATTTCAAATATTTAGATCCCTAACTTGATCATGTAAATGTGATCGAGTTTGTAACCTAACTGACGTATGCAAATAATTGTTAGCCCTGAATTACATGATTGTTAAAAGCCAGACCGACACACTTATTTGACATCTATTAACGACTAAGCCGTTTGTTACCTACCAAAATGTTTTTTGAAAGAGAACAAATAACTCCAATAGGGTGACTCCATGTAAAATCAACATGGCTTACAGCTTGACCTCCTCCAATTTGTTTATATTTGGCACATATTCAGTAGTCTATAAAAGAACGTATGTCCTACATTCCCAGCCTTATACCTTGTTTGGTTTTGACCCTACTGCATTTTTAATTTCCATTATTTCACTGATCACAGTTTACATAAAGTAAATTATCTCCACTTCTTTGCAAGATACAAGCTACAGGATTCTACCTGGGCTTAATTTAAAGATTTTCTTGTGAACTTTCCATTGACATAAATAACAACTCGGTCGCAAAAATATTTCTGTTAAAGGTCATTCAAAATAAAGATTGACCTTAAATTTTTAAAAAATTGCATTTTTAAAGATTTTCAAAAAATATGTGTGTTTCTTATGTATGTTCTCTATGTTCACCCCAAACTTGTAGTTGGGACGGCAACAGGTTGAATGAATATTAATTTTTATACAAGAATGAGTGTATAGGCCAGAAGCTACATAATTTATACAAAACATTTAATTTCTAAGATTGCTGTACATACAGTATGTACAAATCAACAACAGGCTCTTTAAGTAAGACACATAAGTAAGGTAATGAGAGTTCAACAAATTTAAATATTAAGGTCACTGTATAATTTGAGTTATATATTTTGTGATACATTTAATCTACTTCATTGGATAGTTTAATTTATATGTGTGGAATCGGTTGACAACAGATAATTAGTGATTGCTATTGGAAATACTCTTTAAGAACATAAATAGTCAAAAACTAATATAAAATAAGGCATTCCAGTAGTCCTGAGAACACTTTATTACGTTAAAAATACATAAAGCCATTTTTGTTCTGTACCTACTTACAGTGTGGATTCAAAATGAATTTACAGTAATTGGTTCATCTCACCTCCAGTGGAAGAAGCTGTCCGCTCTGTGAATAACAATTTGCTGACCAGAATGTGAAGCAAGTAACCTTGCAGTCTTTATTTCGGTAGAGAGGG
Source organism: Medauroidea extradentata (assembly GCA_003012365.1). NCBI lineage: Eukaryota > Metazoa > Arthropoda > Insecta > Phasmatodea > Phasmatidae > Medauroidea > Medauroidea extradentata. The sequence goes on along the minus strand of PNEQ01116328.1, from coordinate 43,775 downwards.
AGTAATTCTGCTGTGTCCACACAATGAGTAATCTGCTGGCTGTATGGTGAATCAGCAGGCTGCCTCACATCCCCTATCTGCTAGCCCTTATCACTCTGGTTGTGTCTTATTCAGTTCCTATTCAGCCTTTATGTTAACCTGTTGTCTTCCCAAGCTGAATGCCGTGAACTGTGTGTGGACAGTAATACTTTGGTAAAAAAATAAAATAAAAATAAAAACTATAGGCCTATTAACTTAATTGTGATTTTGTTTCTATTGGTTAAAAATCAAATACGGATTAGAGTAATTTGAGATCTGTTTAATAACCATGGATGACAAAAAAAAAACACTTTAAAAAGGAAACAAAGTGTGTAATGGGTGCAGAAAACAACTGATCAAAAACCACCAACAAACCAAACAGCACCATCTACAACTATGATAGCAACACAAAACCCAGATGTGTTTGACTCAGCAGAAAGCAGTGACGACGATGATGAAGATGATGATGCTGTTATTAACTGTTCTCCCTAAAAGTTGGAACCTCAAAAGAATGCAAGATGAATTCAATGTTCCAGACTACACAGCAAGGATAGTGAAAAATCTTGTGAGAGAAAAGGGTATTCTGTGTTCACTGAATCCTAAACCAGGAAAGACTTTGGATAGCAAATCTGCAGAGAAGGTACAAGAGTTTTATCTGAGTGATTAAATCAGTCGTGCCATGCCAGAGAAAACAGACTTTTAAAAAATCCATTACAACAGATGGTGTCGAAATTCATGTCCAAAAACGATACGTTTTAAACAATCTAGGAGAAGTTTATAAATTGTTTAAAGAACAGAATCCAGGACTCAAAGTTGGCATTTCCAAGTTTTGAGAGTTGCGCCCTAAAAATTGCATTTTGGCTAGAGCTAGTGGTACTCATGTGTGTATGTGTGTGTATGTGCGCACACGCACGTAAAAATGTAAAGTTGATGGTAGATGTATTTTGTAAACTGCCTACCATACATGGTTCTGTTAATCCTCTTCGAGATTGTAAGGACTATATTAATGTTTGTATCTGCCCTGAACCTACAACAAAGTGCTATTTCAGGGAACGTCACGAATTCCCGGGTGTTGAACCATTAGCAAACCACCTTCAAGAGGATTTTTTATGAAAATAGCATTGAAACTGCCTGTACTTACTTTAAATGGCTAACAATTGACCAATGCCATTTAGAAACTGTTACTGAAGAGGGCATGGTACATAATTCAAAATTAAAAGCAGTTATCTATAACTGTATCTTTCTTGAAGCCAATTTGCGAAAATTAATCAAAAGCAATCCTAGACAATAGTTTTAGCCAACGTTTTAAACAAAATTGTTTCCATTGTTACGAACTTCTGAGGCACAATCTCAGACGCGGGAACCTCTTGCATTTAACTGCGGCGCAAGAGATCACGCGTAATGAATTAGTAATTCTGGATAAATATTTACTCTTAAAGTTGGCAAATACCATTATCTAGGATTGTCACTGAGCATGTTATCCATATTGCCTTCGAAAAAACATAGAAATCATTGATGTTTTCAGAGTTTATTTATCTACCACACACTCTGAAGAAGCAGAAATATTTTCAGAATCATTTGCAGAGAAGTTGCAAGCACTTGTGCATCATTTTTTCATAGCAAAGCAGCAGTCTTCTTTTTTGAAACATATAGGCCTAAAAAAAACCTCCAAGAAAACACATTTTAGGTAATCATGGATTTTACAGAAGATTATTCATTCATCTTGCAAGACGAAGTTCAATCATTTCACTGGGATAACTCTCAAGCAACCATTTACCTTTTTTTGCAAATTATTTTAGGAATTCTCAAACTGGAAGCATTGACCATATCAGCTTCGTTGTTATTTCCGACTGCTTAGTTCACAACACTGTTGCTGTTCATTTGTTTCAAAGGAACTGTTTCTTTCCTCGAGTTACGAAATGGAATGAAACTTACTAAGATATGTTACTTTTCATATGGATGTGCTGCTCAGTACAAGAATTTACTTAATTTTTAATAATGTGTGCTGGCATTATGAGGATTTTGGGGTCAAAGCTGAATAGCATTCTTTGCTACCTCCCCCGGAAAGTGCTTGTGACGGGATAGGAGGAACAATCAAAAGACTGGCAGCAAAGCATAGTTTACAGTGGTTATATCACAATCAAATCATGACTCCAAGGCAACTGTACAAGTGGGTGAAGACTGACATGCGTTCAATACATTTAGCATTTCCAACCGTCTTGGATCATGAGCAGGAGACTAACGCACTGAAAGAGAGATTTTGTAATGCAAGACACATTCCTGGCACTCAGAAACTGCACTGCATAATCCCCAAAAGAAAACACAGAGTAGACTGCAAACCTTTCTCATTTTCTACACAATCTAAAGAAAAGGATACTGCAGCTACTGACACTGAAGATCTGAATTTTTAAGCCATTGCAGGGTTTGTGACTTACATCTACAATGTCCATTGGTAGCTTGCATATGTAATTAATACCAATAAAAAAAAACAAGAAGTAAAAGTTTTTTTACTGGCCTCTTGTGAACCTTCGTCTTTCACATACCCCAGGCATCCAGATATTTTAACAGTGACATCCGAACATTTTGACAAAAGTAGACCCCACAACAGCAACAGTAAGAATGTACAGACTAACCCAATCAGGAGTGCAGAGAGTGAGTGATAAGCTTCTAGTGAGAAAAAAAGTGAATCAAAGTAAAACTTTTAATTCTATGTTAATACAAAAGTACAACTATTCTCAAATTAAAATTGAGTATGGTGGACCTGAAAAATTTGTTTTCTAATTGCCTTTAAGTAGTTTACTACATAATAACAAAAAAATGTGAAGGTGGTGTTGTTAAATGAAATGTGTTATCAATAATACTTAACAGTATTTCACCTTTGAAAGCCACCAGTTAACAGAGGTGAGTTAAGGTTTACTGATTTTCCATTGTACAGTACTGATTTAAATCCCAATTTTTTACTCAACACAGAAGGTCTTAACAGATATAACTCAAATTATACAATGACCTTATTGTTTAAATGTTTTTAACTGTCATTAGTCATTACCTTACTTATGTGTCTTCCTTATAGAGCCTGTAGTTGATTTGGAAACATATGTACAACAATCTTAGAAATTAAATGTTTTGTATAAATTATGCAGCTTCTGGCCTATACACTCATGCTTGTATAAAAATTAATATCCAGTGTACTCATTGCCATCCCAACTTCAAGTTTGGAGTGAACACAGAGAACGTACATAAGAAACACATACATTTTTTTCTAAATTTTTAAAAACACAATTTCTTTAAAAACTCAAGGTCAAACTATATATTTAATGATCTTGAATAGAAATATTTTTGCGACCCAGTTGTTATTTATATCAATGGAAAGCTCACAAAAAACCTTCGAAATGAGTTCAGGTAGAATCCTGTAGCTTGCAAAGAAGCGGGATGATTTACTTTATATAAACTGTGACCAGTGAAATAATGGAAATTTAAAAATGCAGTAGAGTCAAAACCGAACAAAGTAGAAGGTTGGAAATTTAGGTTGTACCGTAAGTTCTTTCATAGACTTCTAAGTATGTGCCAAATATTAAAAAAAATTGGGAGGGGTCAAGTAGAAAATGAATTTTTTTTTATTTGACACGGAATGACCCAATAAACATAATTACACAAGAACCAATTACAAATGAAAATGTAAAAAATTTTGTGCATAGTGTATGCTTTACTTACTTCAAGCAAAATACCAAATTATCATAATTCTGTTATTTTCCATTCTAAAGTAGCAACACAACAGTGAACAAAACACACCAGAAATAAAACAACACAATGCAACCACTAAACACCTACAACTGTCATTGGAACCTCAACTTCCTACGTAGTAGTAAAGCCGAAGATGAAGCGTAACAAGATAGTGGTGTATAGTATGACGTGTTATAGTGTTACACTGCTACAAAAACAGAAAAAACAAGGTTCCAGTATCACAGCAGCAGGTGAAGCTATATGTTCCTCTTTTTTTTTGTTTTTTACATGCCTATATACGCTTTGAAAGGAAATATCGGGGGTTAGACGTACCAGGATCCTGGTACACGTACCAGTTTTCAGGGTGCTGTACCATGTAACAGGATACTTTCGTCCTGGTACGCGAAAGTACCAGGATTTCATAATTTTGCAATCAATTGTATTAAAATGCATAATTAAACCACATTTTCAGCAGAACCGTTCTACACAAAAAGATTTTTTTTTGTACAACACAACTTCTCCTGAATTTTGAGCATGAATTTGCACATATAGTTGCATTATCCAAGCTTTGCCACGGGTTGGGCGTTGGCAACACTTACTTGCGTTCTCTTTAGCTAACATCTGCGGTAGACGTTAACCTGTGATTTTTTTGTGAACTAGGAGTATTCTTTGAATGTTTTCAATATATTTTTCCCTCTTAAAATACTAAAGATACGTTTTAATACTTCATATTTTTCGTGCCTGTAAGCATTTGCAAATTTTTTTTTACCACGTACCAGGTTTCCATTTAAAGTACCAGCTTTTTTGTGATGTCAGTACCAGAATTTTGGACTTACCATCTAACACCCCTGGGAAATATGTGGCATTAATACATAGCATGTGAGACTAGCCCAAAGGGCGGTGCATGTGAGGTGTCCCCCCGTGCAAGTATCATACACACAAATGGTCAGATCAGGGTTTGGCGGTCCAACGGTTTCACCTTACTCCTTCCTTCATGAGCAGCATGTGAAACTTTTAGTTTTCTTAATTTAAGGAGTTATTATTAACATCTATTTACAGTTTCCTGAATGTTTAATTAGTAGTGTATTGTATCTAAGGTGATGTGTGATGAAGATGTGTGTAGCCTGCTATTTCACACGCACGTGGCAGTGGGTCAGAGGGGTCAAATTACCCCTTAATACTGTGCTGTAAGGGTCATATTCTCAAACAGCCTACTACGTAGGTGCAGAATAATTAAGTAGAAAACAATGGTTGTTTATCAGCACATTTTCCTCTTGAAAGTGTGTTTTAGATAGGTTTTCGTGAGCAGGTTTTTAAGTAGTTAAATGCTGAATTACTAACATATCGGCATATTTGTCTACATTAAATTAGTTCTTAATGAAACACTGTTACATTCATTTTTGAGGAAAACTTAATAGAATTATAATTCTTCATAAAAAAACATTATTAAAATCAGAGTCAGGGTTTTCAAGCTTACAGAAATGTGTATTACCCGTAATATCTTGAAAACAGTTTCACTGAATAACTGTATATGAAAATTAACACTAATGGACCCTAAATTTTGAACAAAAATTTACATATAAATATATTGTGTCTTTCGCTATTTCAAGTACACTTGATAAGCAAGTCGCCAAGTACTGAAGTACAGATTTTAAATTATTATATACTCTATCTATCCCCTCTTTTTTTTTTTTATGCTCCTTCCAGTTTTCTTAAGTGTATAATGCTGTTGAGCACTTAAAAATCTGCAGGAAATAGTTCAGGAGAAAGTATTAAAATAATAAACTAGGGTCACGAACATCACATTTAAGTATAGTGTGAAACCCTACATGAATTTTATCCCACACATAACTTACATGAAATTTATTCACTAATCAAGCACTTATTTCAGTATATGGTTACTGACAATAATTTCCATTTAAGCAGTAATACTCACTGAACTTAATTAGTTTCCAAACAAGCATCCTACACAAGACAAGATCCATTATTTGTTTGTTTTCCAAAAATTTTTGTTAAAATATATATACTATTACTGTAAAACACTTACTTAATTATATATTTATATTTTCAAACAAATATTCTCTGATGTAGCACTATGAAATGAATTACCATAAACACCTATTACTCTAAAGACGAATTTGAATTTTGCAGCAACACCTGTTTTAACTGGCACTATAAGTCCTCCAAAGATCCAGTACTGTAATCGTCGAGATCTTGCATGAGGTATCAGTCGAAAACCATCCTCAAAGACCATCAGTGGGCGTCAGCAGAAAACTGAACAACAGCTGACATTACTGTAATTACTGATCAGTTCTTTTCAGCAGTAACGGAATGCGCCGAAAATGTAACTATTGCTATTTGTTTATGTAACAATAAATGTTTTGCTATGAAACATGAATAAAAATAAAGGCTACTAGCATCACTCTACTACAACAACCCACATATTTACAAACATTAACTAATTAAGTTTTCCACACACACATAACAGGTTGCCAAGACAAAAATCGCGGCTCAGCGTGGTTAGAAGATGTAAACTTCTCAAAAAGAATACACTTTCAAATCAAAGTACATGTAAGCAAACCCAAGTAAATTCATCTAAAACCTACAGCAAATGTTTGTGTTTCAGTGCAGTGCAGTAGACACAATCAAATGTTAGAGGTACCTTGCTAACATTACATGCCCTTAGATCTGTGTTCCAGAGCACAGCCTGGCGGCCAATGAGACTGCATCACTCCCAAAACAAGGAAGGCCTCTGGCGCTATACATACATGCCTAAGTGAGCCAACTTACATTGCATCATACACCTGAGCAAGTGATTTGAGTATTCTAACACTGCTGACTATAGAGTTTCTAGTTTATTGACCAAATTTTTACTTGATATTGATAAATAGTAATAATTCATTTGTCAATGTTAGTTGAATGTACCTGTTATTTCATTATGTCCTTAACCTCCGACATTTCAGTCAATTTGTTGCTGTGCTTTAAAGGGTCAAAAATGTGAATAAGATTTTATTCACGACACCTAGGCAACCCTGTCAACAAGACTTTGGTTCCTTACAGCTTATGAAATTATGATAACAGATGCCTGTCTATAATATTTACCATATCTATAAAATTTACCAGAGCAACCACTGTATGAAATACACATACACATTAATCTATAACCTCAAACACATGATGATAATAAAAGTCGTTACTTGCTAATCTAGTTGCACAAAAATGATAGTGAAAAAATAAATTAGTTCAACATCTGTGCAAAAACTTATAGTTACTCCAATCAATCACGGAAACTTAGGATGAGATTCATAGACAAAGGCTTGTTTGACGTGTAAGTAGTGCTTTGTGGAGTAATGCGTGTTCTTCAAGTATTACTTATTTCAGCAATAAATTCATAAACCTCTTGGACAAACTGTACTTAATGAAGTAACCAAATAGCTAATGATACAATATCTGTACCTACGTGATACAACTAAACTTGTGTTTAATGTACTGTTGCATGCCGTGTATCTGGAGGCCGGGTGGTCGGAGGCTGTTTCGTAACACTTTGTGGACTGGCCCATGATTCACAGCCGGGCTGTCACATTGTGGGAATCCCGAACAGCTACGTCATAAAGACCTGTTTCAACTGCGATTTAACCCTACGAGGCCGGCTTATGAAGCTCAAGTGATGTCTGCAACATGATGTAATGTCTATTTTTAGACCCATGTAATTCGGGGAACCCCTGGAGTTGGCAGGAGTATAAAAAAACCGAATCTGCATATTTGAGAGAGTTCGCTATTGGTCGTGCTAGAGGAAGGTGCTATGCTTGCGGAGAGAGACTGGTGAAGACATCTTGGTGACGTCACGAGTCTACTGTGAGGCGGCAGGCGGCTACCTTCGGAGCAGTGTTGGGCGAAACAAGAGGACTGCTGCGGCGGGCTGACGAATGAAGAGGTGCGCAACGGGAGTCGAACCAAAGATCTCAAGAGTGAAGACAGCGGTGCACTTGGGGCGCTGCGCAGCACACGGCGATTCATCACCACTGCGGACTATTAAGGTTGTACACTGTCACTATTTGCGGGACTGTTGATTGGATATAAGACTGAACTTTATTGTGATTTGTAGTGTTTAATTTTTGATGGTAGACATTTTTTTGGGGCTTAAATTGTCAAAGTTAATTAACATGTCTGTGACACAGGAGTAATTGTGTGCATAACTAGTTGTGTTGTGAAAGTTATAGTTGATTGCTGTTTTGTGTTTTTGTAAGCTTTGTGAGTTAGTATATCAATAACTTAATTCACCTCTTTTATTTCTAATTATAAGACCTCTATCCAAAAAGAACTCATGGGAATTGCCCACATTAAAAGTTTGTGCTCAAACTTGTAACAATACAGTAGTTATTAAGTTAAAATAAATATTTGGTTACATTTGAGAGCCAGTTCCACTCTTAAATACTTTTCTTTTATTTTACGAGAGGTTTAAAATTAAATAACAATAAGAACATCAAAACATGTTTATTTATTTAATGTGTTCACATATTTATTTCAGTAGTTTGCTAACTATGAAATAAAACAAAAAATAAGAATATTAACAACACTCCACTTGTTCAAAAAATATGTTTTGCATGAAAATGAGTGCAGTTGCTGGTAATATTTTGCATAAATTCCAAACGTGTTGTGCTTACCAACAGACAATATACGTAACATTGTATCGCAAAGCTGGATTTGAGCATAATGCGATTTTTGTGAATTACATGATAAAGCGACTAAAGTGTAATGTTGTGATGTTATAATTATACTTCTGTCAGTTTCACAACTAGAAAGTTACCATAATATTATTGCTATGTACACGTTGCACTTTAAAAACATTTTTTTTAGGATGTAGCAGACAATGTTAATGTTTGTTTGCTTCAACGCAGTTAAGATTTTGCATGTTTTTATACGTATGTCCTAAAAGTGCATCTGTTAATGTCTAAAACTGTAATGCTATTCTATTACATACCCTGAAAAAGTACTAGACAGCATCTTATGCTGCCATTACAAATGTGTACATAAAGTTATAACATATGGACTTGAAGCACGTTCTTGGTGGTACTTATAGAAAATGAGATGGGCTCAAGTTTTGTGTATTATGTGGGACATGATTTCTTCATTTGAATGTTAGGTTAATAACTAAAGGTTTATCAAAATATTGCTTTTACATGTTTTACTAGGTGCAATTTTCTTTAGGTCTGAGTAGGCCTACATTCATTACTTACTTGCAAGTTCAGTTTATATGTAGGTAGTGATTACTTAGGGTTTTTTTTTTTTTTTTCAAAATAAAACATAAATGTAATGAACTCTTTTTACACTGGAATTTGGCATTTTACTGTGAAAAAATGCATCATTCCCAGAGATAATTCTAACAGAAAGTTGTTTCATGCACCAAAACACATCAACAGTATTTAAAACAAGGTTAATAAATGAGATGTTTCCGTTCCAACATTGCTTGGTTTTATATTTATCCCTTTTGTCCCATGTAATTTTCGGACATATACTATTTTTTTTTTAATAATTCTGTATTTTCATTAAATATATAGAACAAAATATCAATGTAAAGGAAGAAATCCCTTACATAACCTATTCCTTAGCATACACAAAAAACCAGTTAATAATCTACAAGGAATAGACTTAATGAAGTATTACTTAGATACGTGACTAAGCAATGCTACTTTGATTATGAATACTTGTGAGAAAAAAAAAAGTAAAACTTATTTTGTGACTGTGAATTTATATTTCACAGTGCTTATTTGAAATAAACTTCTATTTTGTACTTCATGAAGCATTACCCGAAGAAGCCACAAGAAGCAATACCCATTTCTGATATTATGAAAACATACTTGAATGAATGTAAGTAGCACTTATTTCTAGTATTGTTAATATCACCACTATGAATTCTGCCCATAGGACAGTTATAACAGTTTCATTACTGCTTAGTATTATTACTATATGTACTCTTCCTAAGTAAATAAATTCAGTTCTTACAGTATTTACATTTCAAATGTCAATATCAATTGATGTTGTACCTCCTCTACCCCTAGACAATAGACGGCTAAGCCAGTAGCATTTGCGCACTGAATCATGAGTAGTAACAGCTGATTTTGCACAAACGGCACCGAAAAATGTATATGATTACATGCGTTGACGAGTTTCTATTCAATAATTAATACTTTTAATACACTCGGAGTCAAACATTTTTAGTACACAGCAACCGCAGACGTTTTCAAAATATGTATGTAATAGACCATACTGAATAATAAACGATGAAGCTAAATCTAATGTGTCACTGTTAGAAAGAGACAATTTGGCTGCCTATTTCTTATGATGATAAACACACACAATTATACCAGGCAGTTCAGTAGAACCAGGTTGGTTGTTATTGTCTTCTGTAATAAACGCAACAAATCCATAGAAACATTGTCTAAAAATGAGTAGGCCTATAATACTGAACTTTTTTTCGTCAGACCATCACAATGCAAGTTTCCATCATTAGTCCAAAATTATAAATTATTGGTTCATGTCGTAGCCAACTAATAACACATTAACCACTTCCTTAAAACAAATGTAATACCCACATTTAAAGTTGGCATGTGTAAGCCATAGAAAAAAGAAGTAGGCCAATATGCATATGGGAGCATGGTTAACAGTATATAAAAAAAACTCCAACTAGATCATTTGATGATTGATAGCTCGTTTCATTGAACTGTAAGAAACATTCTGGACAATTTGTATGGATTTATGTTGTTAACACACATTTTCGACAAATTAACAAAAAACTTAGGCCTATCTTTACCGAAGAAACCAAATTTTACATTAGGCTAGTAAACATTTTCAAAATTTATTTTCCCCCAATTGTCCTAGGTTAGTTCTGTATGGTAAAACCTCAAATTCGGCTTGCAGTTACCTCAACAAGGAGGGAAAAATATCTAAGCACGAAAACACTACAGTGTATAATATAACTATGACTCCATTTAAATAGCCTATGTTCGTAAGTGATTTTGGAATGTCATTTCTTATTTACTCAACAGTGGTAACATAAACCTATACTTACTTGTAAGCCTATTCCCATGTGAGGCTAAAAGAAGTAGGCCTAGGCCTACAAATTACCTTGTGATAGTAAGTGATTTGCACTATTCACTGTTTTTAAATATAACAATTCACCAAAGAACTGTGCACACTTATTTTAACTAATAAATACATAATAAAAATAGACAGAAATGAAATACAGTAAGCATGAAAGCAAAGTGACTGACTTTCCGATGTGATTATTTATATTTTTAAATCACTGGACACTATGAAATTTCGTATTTTTTCAAAGAACTGTTGTTAGTCCTACTACAACACGTTAAATATACAGTATTGTTTTAAACGGTTCAGTATAAATTGTGTAACAAACATGCTAATGCATTGAGCCTTATGGCAAATGAGCGATTGTATGTGCAAAAACAACTGATTTTCCCTGCATGCAATCTGTACTAATGTCACTGGCTAGGCCGTCTATTCCTGACACGAGTCCACTGATAGGATTGCAGTGCGGGCATAGTGGAGACAGGGAAGAGGAGAGTGTTGAGTGTAGCAAGAGAAGCAGCAGAGTTCAGGTCAAAGGCCTGCAGCACATTTCCATTCCGTTTATAACTGCGCAAACTAAGAGAACACATAACTAAGCCTAGGCCAGCCAGGGTCGATTCATTTTTGTCATTTGTTAAGTTGTATGTTAGAAGGGTTATGTTTATGTATTAACAGGATACCTGCAGACAAGGTAATAATAATAATACTCAGGGTCAGGGCAGCAACCTTAGGACCAGTATAGAGTTTGTGTCTGCGGAATAATTTTAAGTAATGTTCTTGGATCTTGTTCTCATGTAACTGGCACATTAAGGGCTAGGCCGAGCACATGTCAACTTAAGTTATGTAAGCATGAGTTTGAATTTTAATTTTGAGTTTGACCGTTATGCCACATGCATGTGGCCAGTATGTGCAACGCTGCCGCCAGTTGTTTCTTAGTGTTCAGTGCTGCTGGATGTGAGATTTGCACACTTTGCCTACTTAATTGACCACTGTAATTCTGTTATAAGCAGTGATGGCAAAAGTATGCAGAAAATGTAATTGGGCTCAAGTACAATTACTTGAATGAAATGGGGAACAAGCATGTGTCGGGTATTTACTTAAAAACATTACCAGCATTTTGAGTTATTGCTAAATAACATGTGTACTTTATTCCAAGACTAAAGACAATGTATAACATGTAAAAAAATGTTGACGTAAATATAAGAAATGTAGACATTTTCAAACGGGATGAGAACGCTCTGTGATTGGCTTGACTTCACTTGGCGCAAATCACTTGGCGGGAAATCGTGTTTTCCTAGTCGAGGCAAGGCCAATTATGTTGTTTACGGTGTCTGTATTTTAATTTAGGAATTACAAAACGACTTGCAGCCACAACACATTCATGTTGAAGTCTTTAAGCGTGTACTATGGTGGGTATATATCGTGGTGGTGAATTGTGCTACAGAATATGCGTTTAATACAAATCTACTACTTACGTGTACCTATGGTTTGCCCCATTTCAGGGCCATATTCATAACCTACTTGTTTCTCAGATCTCACCTGAGAGAACATCCAGTGAAATATGATCGTGGCATGAGATTCACACTAAAATATTACTAGTCATTCTTTGATACCGTACTTAACATAATATAAGTAATCACTAACATATTCACATAAAATTTTACTCTGAAAGCCATTTTCGTGTAGCCTCTTAGACACTACCAAAAGTTGGACAGCTTCTTTTTCCGACGATTTTGCTTGATTGTTTGCCTCTCACTTAATAAATATTTCTTATTTTTGTCAATTTTTTCATTCCTTATCTGAAAATAGGATATATAAACTAATAAACGTAAAATTTGTCTGGATAGGAGTGCAATGGTTCGTTGCTATGTGATTGATCATAATGCCAAACGTTTACCTTTTTAAAAATTATTTTTACTTACTACAAACGTTAACTCAAACTTGGAATATCTTCTAACTGTACGTATTTGTAATACATATTGATGGGAACTGAACTGCAAACAATATCTGCTAGGCTTTCCAATATTTAGATACAAAATTGATACATTTTATTGTGTTCTGCTACCTACAGTGACTTCTCGAACTACTTAAGATTCTTCCATGGTGCTGCTATCTACCGATGGACTTTGAACTGTGCAAGGCTTCGTGTAATGCGTGAAACGCAAGAATTTTTGTATTTTCTAAAATGTTGTGTGCAAGTTATTTACACTGACTGTAATGTTTCAATGATTGCCTTTAACTTAACATTTGTGTATTAGATATTGTTCTTTCTTTTGAGCTACTAAAGGCTTTTAAAAAAGTAACCTGCTTGAGTTTAGGTATGACATAATGTATAGAATGCTTGATCACCAGAGGTTAGTCAGGTTGCAATCAATCTCGTGCTTTCTATTAATTAAGTTTTCTTTCTGGACACACACACACACACTTAACTTCACGCAGGACATTTTCTTAAAGACTAGAATTAAAGTTTTTCTACTTACTTGGTTTAACTTGTATCTCGTAAATGCCTAGTGTGTGTTTAGGTCATTTGGATTACATTTAACTTACAACAATAATAATTAAAGTTTGTGGAAATATCATGTATAGACCCTAACTCAAATATTTATTATGTAAAAGTATTGAAGCCAAAAACATAAATGATCGTAGTGATGATTCACCATTTCGCCAAATAATTTATATCCAACTGCTTTCCGAAATTGTTCACAATTTCGTTCAGGAACTTATAACTTCCCAAGTGTTTTTAAGGACGTATTAGAACGCCTATGTACTATGTAAGACGCAAATAGCTTTCGTTTTGTGCCAAGTCAAGATTACTTAAACTTTCTGTCATACTTCTCACGATGTGCGCACAACTGCTATGGTCGGTAGGCAGCAAGCAAGCTGGATTTTCGCAGGATGACGTCACAGCGGGTGCCATGCTGAAGTGAAGTGTTTCAGCGGGCTTTTAAAATTACGTTACATTTTTCACCGACTAAACTTGAATCAACGCATAGAAATTAAAAGGAAAATGTAATTATTGCTTAAAAATGCCTGCGGAATTGAATTAAAACATTTTAAAATATTGTGAATGTTCCCCATTGTAACTAATTGTAAGTACAAATTACTTTCCACAAAAGTAATTAGTAAAATTACAATTACCATTACAATAACTTTATATTTACTTTGAAATTTTCCATACACATTCCAATATAAACTTTCTTCTTCTTATTTGCGTTAATACATTTTGTAATACAAAAACATGGTAATAATTAAAATACAGAAAAAATATTTATCAACTATAACTGCAGAAAAATACACCGTTCAAAGACGTGCACACATTTTAAATACAATAACTATTTACAAGAAGTCACGTCACATATTGAGTCCTCATTGATGCAGTTTGCTTATATAGTTTGTTTACCACCATAAATCATCATTCTAACAGAAAACAATTGAAACTGCCCTTTTATTTTTACTTAACATACAGAAAAACCAAAAACCTAACTTTATACGTTTTGAATTGACTTTTCAGAATAACTGCATCTTAAAATTAAAGGTTTTTTAGTTGAGAGAAAGGCTTGCAGCCTGGCTATTTACAGTTTCATTTCAATATAATTATAATAGTCTTATTATACTAAACAGAGCTTACGAGCAGACACACTTTTGTACTTTCTTTCTACAGATATTACGTTTTTTCCACATTCCTCGAGTGAAAAGAAATATTTAAATATGAACCTGAAAGTTCAAAGAAATTTTTTAATTAATCAAATGGAAACACCAATTTATCGTTTCTTGATTCTGTCGATATAACATTCCCTCGCCGAAGCCATTTTATAAGATGTCGTTATAGACAATGTCGTGGCCTAGAGCAATCACTGGCCATAGAAGTATTGTAGAAACGCATAACATTTTTTAGTGAAGGTGGAACATTTGCCGCCGTATTGACTGTACATAAATATTTTAAGATTTAAATATGTCGCCCAGTGTTCCACTGTAAACCAACAGAATAGCAGCAGTCTATGCACTATATTGTGTATCGATTTACGCCGTTGCTGTGGTTTATGTCGGCAAACGGTTGGGATTAAATCTGAAGAAAAAATTCACTGAAACTTTATCCATGAAGTAAACAAAATGTAACGATTACTCGTAAGTACAAATACAGTTATTTAACTAGAAATAAAATACAAGTAAAAATTACTTTTCCCTAAAAGTAACGAATTACAAGTAAGAATTATTGAAAAAAGTAATCGTTACTGGTAACGAAATTACTTGTAATTCGTTACACGCCATCACTGGTTATAAGTCTACTACACCAGAACCGTTTATTTTATATTCACTCCCTTGCACACACCATTTCTCGTGGCATAGCTTTTCTGGCCAGAAACGAGTTTAAACTAAACATGTCGCAACCAACACAGGCATTAGGACCGTAGCATCACGGGACTACTTCAAGTTATTCTTCCAGATGACAAGTGCACATGGGCCAATGACCGTATACAGTAGTTAGGTTGTAGGCAACCAAAGAATGTGGTGATGGATGCGGCCATGTCGCCAGGCGGTCGTGCGCTAGGCGTGCTTCTGGCACTTTCAATGTGCAGCATCCGTTTGGAGACACTGGACATCTCCGTCATCAACACTACCCCGCTCCCCTGTCCCACAATTGACATCAGTAGGAGGGAAGACGCAATGGTGGTGTGTGAAGCAGAGCATATTCTTGTTAAGTTATTTACCCCTGTTGTGCAGGGCTGTTATTAGCAGCTTCAAACAGCGCTGAGAAGTGCGTGCCTTGTGCGACAAAGATAGTGAATGCCGTACGGGTCTTCTACACGACAGGAAAAACAACCTGTATGAGTTGACAGACTATGCCAATTCCAGGTTACTTTACAGTCAAGCAAGCATCCCTATTTAATTCTTCAGTTTATTGGTGGTCTAACTCTACCATACCCCTAGTAATTTATCTTGAGATAGACAACAACGTGGAATTGTTTGTTTGTTGTTCTATTTATTTCAAGCAATAAAATGTATTTGTTTATTTTTACTGTAATGACGAGCTACGCTATGCCTATGTTTGTTTGGAGCAGTTAATTATTATTTACTGATTGACTACTGAGTTTAAATATAGAGTTTTATTTAGTTATTACCTTAATGTTGTGTCTCCCCCAAGTAGTCTCTCACTCACACCAGTTATTATCCATACTAGGGCCTAGTTTACAGCGTTAGAAGTTTACTACGACTTTTTCAATATTTTCTATGAATTTTACTATTTACCGTAATTACTTTATGTTATATTATTTATTAACTCACATTTTTGAATAAGTGCACAGTCCTAACATGTTTATGGCTGGAGTCGCAGAGTAAATGGTTTGTCAGTGGCACAGATTGTTTGCTGTAGTTTTCGCTATTTTTAATTTTTTTTACCTTTATTGTCAATGTTTATTAAATCTTTTCAATTTTAGTGAGTCCAAACTTCGCTCAATATCTTGTCTATTCTATTTTACTGCCTTTCGACATGCAAATCTGAGAACACTGGAGATGACTTTAACAGTACAGCAAAAGGAAATTGTTGCAGATCTAAGTAAACGTCAAACTAATTACCTCTTTTTTTCACGAGTACCTAAATATGTGCGAGCATACTCCTTTCGAACAGGGAGTGAAGAAAGTAAATAACCGACATCACACTGAGACAGACCTCAAAAGCCTATATGCCCTGAGATCTCTGTTCCCAACTCAGCCGAACCAAACAGCTGAGTGGCACATATTCCACTAAAATTATGTTTAATTCCATTGACCTGAAGAGTGACAATGAGTCAGTTGGCGCCAATATGTGTTCAAGATCATTGTTGGAATCCCCAGCACACTAAACTATGCCGATGACAGCCTGGAACACAGACAACTACAATTCACCACAAAGCCATCTAAAGCAACGCCACAATCTCAGACACTGGCAGGAAGCACCACCATTGACAACAGAGGGGAACGCCGGCTGGTCCGGAGCGCTGCCAGGTTGGTACCCTCCCAAGACCCTGACTACACTGCCTCTGGTGCTCCCCCTGTCAAGTATCCCTGTTTTCTGGCCAACTCGTCTATTCAATCGCCCCAAATCACACCTCCTAGTTTGTCACTTGGACATTACGCCGGCACTGGAGTTCTGTGGTAAGCCACGCTGATTGCCAGCCTCATGCTACCTACGTCACTCCAACACCTTCGCAACACCGTCCATTACCACATCGGAGACTACAGCAGCCAGGGGTAGGTCTTTGCCTCGATGAGAGAATTTGTTTACAAACAGTTGTCAACAGCGACCATTCACTCCCATTTTGTTCCGTCAGCATGTTTTCGCGCCAAGATGTGCAACTGTGAATACAACCATGAATTAGTCTGTGGAACCAGGCGCATGAAAGAGTGGAGGAACCAACTGGCCAATCACACAACCTCAGTAACTGGAAAATACTCTTACTGGTTGACTTCTTCAGGCATGATAAAGCCATGTGCCTATTAAGTGTACATAGTAGCCCTATCTAAAAACGCTTCCCTTGACACACGATTATGCTTTGCCACTGCCAAATGCTGTTAAATTGGTTTTTTAAACGTCACTATTTTACGCTAAGTTTAAGTATACAATCACTACCAACTGTTCTGTTACCTGCTAAGAAAGATGTAATACAGTAATCAGATGCATTCAAAAATTCTTGGTAGGTCTTACTGACCTTTCGTCATGAGGCATGTTTGCTGCATTATCTTTATCCATTCGTATTTTATATTGTTTCAAATTGTGCAAGACAAATAGCATAAATGCACAACTAATATTTATAACAGAGGAAACTGTTAATTCCTTCCCTATAACTCTTGAACAGCTATTCGACAAATGTGCCATTCCAGCATTGAAAGTTCACATACACTGTCCTGAAAACTTACTCATAGACACCAGATAACGCTCAGCCTAGTCACTTCCTTGCTCTGCGCTAGGGTTCTGAAACTTCAGAGAGAAAAAAACGGAAAAATTGGCAAAAAAAAAAAACAGGGGTAAATTGTTTTTTTTTTCCTTTGATTTGAAAATGGAAGAAAAGGTTTTTTTTTATCAAGGTGAAAAATTACAGAATATTGAAAAAAAAATTGCAATAAAAATAATTATACAGTTTCTGAATTACAAATCTGAATGGTACGTGTATTTACATTCGGGCCTATCTGCCAATACACATAGTATCCTACTATGAAAATTAAACATCCCGTAAATGTAATATAAAACTTGGTACAGAAAAATAATCAATATGATCATGAATTAACCTGAAATAGTTATCAAACTCGTTCATACCCAACTTACAATCTCTGTCAGGAAAGCAGTTTCAATTACAACAAAAACCCTCTATTCACACTCTAAAACATTAAGATAATGATCAATTATCTTGCTCCTTGCATCGACTGGCTAAGTGGTGTACTTTGCTGTTGATTTACATTCATCAACTTTATGATTCGCTGTGTTCTTCTTGTGAAACTTCCAATTCTATGATATCTTTCCACATTCCTACACTTTGCTAGCAAAGTAAACGTTCAGAATCAGACAGGCCAATTCTCTGCTTTTCTCCTTATTTTATTGACCTTATATATAAGTTACTATATATTATTTAGCCATCACAGGTTTAGTATAATTTCACAATGATTTTAAAGAATTTTTTCCAATTTTTCCAGAAAATTAAGAGAAAAAAAGTAATTTTTCCTGGTTTTTTTCCTTTCACCAATTTTTCCGGAAATTTTAGAACCCTACACTGCCCAGCATTGGTCAGCAGTGGGTCACAACCAAATTTATTTGTATTTTCAGAGGCATTACATGCAGGTGAATTTATAGTACAAAAGCCAATATATATACAAGTACAAAGAAAGCAGAATATCGTCACATTAAAAACAATATCTAGGCCAACTTGTGATGCTTTAAAATAAAAGACTCGTCGAGAGACTACAATTAGAATCCTCTAACACAGTGCTTTAAAAATCCTGAGTACCAGGTCACCATACACCCAAATTTTCCATGCTTGCAATTTACTGTTTATACTTAAAAATATTTACAGAATGGGCCTACATATAAACATTCAATTCTTTAGCAAATGGTTTCCACTACAAGATACAGTACAACAAAGCTTCAAAGGTGGAAAATATAACACACCTTTTAGGACTACTGCTCTCTGTGTCCTACGTAGTTTATAGAAGAAAATATGGGAATGTAGCATCTTTACAACTTGGCAATAATGCAAACTGATTTCCTATGCTTGGCAAGTTACTATTTACTGTGACATTGCTACCAGTCTCTACTGCATCATGTGAACAAGCACTTAATGAAATGAATGTAATAAACAAACTCAGATATAACTTAAGGTGCACTATTTTTTTATTTACAGGAAGTGCATAGTTAAGTCCCACGTGTGCTTCTCTGATTTACAATTCTGGCTGATATTTTTTATGTGACAACAGTATGGAACAGCCATTTTTAGCCTATTTGCGGGGCCCCAAAAAAATGTTTATCATCACAAAAATTGAGAAGCATAGTTTTAAATGTGTTTTCTTTACGCCCTCAAATATATCCCACACACATTTAGTAGTATTTCTTAAAAATACTTTCTCCCAACACGCTGCAACAATGTCCATGTGACAGCTGTATAGGGCTCTTACTAACCAGGTTAATTTTTAATTTAAAGTTTCTAGTTCGAATAGAAAAATACTTGGCTTCTGCAACTAGATTTTGATTTTAAAAATTAATAAAACTTAGGCGTGTATGAGAAAAAGTCTAGACTTGAACTGAAAAACCCCCAATATATGCAAGGTAATGAAATCTTTGTAACTGTGTATTAATTAAAATTGTGACTAATTAACAAACTAGTGAAAAACAGCACAGACATGGAAGCTGCAACCATGGTACTGCCACAGCAATGTAAAACAAAGAGTTTGTTCAAGACAAAAATTAAAGTTAAAGGCCACTGAAAACATTGCTATTCTCTGTTCACTCTTACCCGAGTTTTAAGATAAACAAAGCCAATTTTAAACGAACATGTTCATTGGCTGCCGACCTCCGTGCACTGTCATCTTGCATAAGAACTAGAGCTTTGTTATCTGTCGTGTACATATAAATTTACCACTCCATCATCTAATGAGAGAGTTTTATTAACAAATATATATATATAATATTAACAGATGCTGCAAACACAATCTATGACGCTATTTGTTTATTACTATATTACGGCTACCGGACGACACGTCCGTACAGTTGACTCACAAGTTACTAACGACTGACGCACCGTTCAACGTACAAATTTTTGGCACACTTTCCAGTATTTAGAGATTTACAATACTCTGAAAATATCAAAAGTTTAGTTCAGAAATAATTATTACCACTGTAAAAATAAGTCGGAAATATCACAAACAAATGTAATATTTTATTTCCTCCAAGTATTTTTGGACATTAACACGTCAATATGATTTTTGAAACAACTGCGAATAGTTTTTTTCATTCCAGTTCATCTGAAACATGGTCATAGTCCGAACCAAAATTCCTTGATTTATTTTGTTCCGTACTCGAGTCGGTAATGTTTACATGATCTATAGACTTGTGGATTAGGTTATGTGACGTTGGACGTGAACAGTGAAAATGTCTTGCATTGTCTTCATAACTAAACAAACTCTGGTGATGTTTATAAGGCACGAATAAAAATCTCACTTAACATTCTTTATAAAACAAAATGAATACGTGACGTGAATTATCGACAGAGTGGTTGGTGATTTGTCAAATGTAATTTTTCCAAAATTAAGTACAAAATAATACAAAAAGACTTTACAGTAAGTTAAATAACTCATTTTGTTGATTTTTCCTGCATGTAGTACTAAATTTTTGTTACATTAGTACCACAATATTTTAATACGATCGTTGGTTGTGGCTTGATAATTACAATTGAGTTTTGAAATATACGGTATCTGAACATATTGGCAATATTTTTTCAAGTTTATGTAATTTTTTGTTTCTGTATATCGACAACATACGGAATTTTCACGCAATATTGTTTTAATAGATAGTGTGTTGTTGTTTTCTATGATACCAACTGTACACAGTTTTGTCGGTTGGAAATAGTACATCGGCGCACTGCACAATTCAAGCCAATCAGAAACTAGCGAAGTGCAATGATATGATGTTATTTGTTTACTTCAAAACTCAGGTTAGAGTGAATGGAGAATAGGGAACGTACAGGAATATCATTTTTAATTATTGTTTATAACAGGGCTGTCTAACAGGCGGGCCGTGTGTCAAAAAACAAATACGTGAGTCGACGGCGAAATACGAGCCTAATCTATACAACCGGAAAGACGACCGTGGCGCCGCGGTATTTAACAATATGAGTCTTGGCGCGTGGTGTTGAGTTACAAACCAGATAACATGGCGGCGGCATCCTATACTCAAAGACGGCATTTTGCATCGTAATAGGAGCTGTAGCGCAAGTCGATCTGTTTCAAACAAACATCAACCCACTCTCCCCCCCCCCTTCGAATACGTGGAATGACAAACGTACTGATAGTTGCAACGTAATTCAGTTGCGCGGACACATATCACAGTTCTTTTTCAGTGTTCGGCCTAATGGGGTTTACTGTTGTGAAACCCCACTAACAATAACGGAAAGCTGCAGTGTTTGATTTGTATGCACGTAGTATCAGTGCCCAAGGAATACAATGTAAAACAACATTACTCTACCACGCACGGAGATAAATATGCCAACTATGAAGGACAGTCTCGAGTTGCTTTGATTCAATATCTAAAGAAAAAACTTAAACAGCAGACAGGTATGTTTAGTAAAGTAGCAAAGAACCAAACTTTAGCTTTGCATGCATTGTATGCAGTTTCCCTTGAGCTTGCTATATCTAAAAAACCTTTTCCAGATGGTAATATTATTCAAAAGTGTGCAGTGGAAATGGCTTGATAAGTCTTCATCGAGTGTGACAGATGGCGCACCAGCAATGGTTGGAAAGAACTCTGGCCTGGTAGGACTTTTGAGACAAAGCTGTGTTGATTGTCCCATATTTCATTGCATTATTCACCAGGAGGCATTATGTGGAAAACCAGTTAAACAAAACGAAGTGATGAAAACAGTGTTAAAGGTGATAAACATGATACGCGGTGGAATCAAGAGCTCTCTTGCATCGCCATTTTAAACAGTTTCTAGAAGAGATGGAATCCGAGTATGAAGACTTGCTTCTGTATAATCAAGTAAGGTGGTTGAGTGCAGGGAGAAGTCTTGAGCATTTCTTTGGGTTAAGGAAAGAGATTCCGGAATTTCTTAATCAGTATGTTTCATCGGACACTACAGACCCAGAAAATGAAATTCGAAATTCTGACTTTCTTCGACAACCAGCGTTTTTAACTGACACCACAGGTTACCTGAATGAACTCAACTTGAAACTCCAAGGTAAACACCAAATTGTATCAGATTTAGTGGGTCACATAAATGGTTTTCGCAGCAAGCTGGACCTTTTCAACACACCTTTGAAGAACAATTTGACACATTTTTCATGTTGCAGACAACTAAAAGATGAAGATGAGTCACTTGATTTTTCTGAGTTCGCCGTGAATATTCAGAGCATTTTGGCCGAGTTCAACACAAGATTTGAAAACTTTGAGAAACTCAAGAACATGTTTCTGCTATTTAACAATCCACTTGGGGCAGAGATACAAGACCAACCAGCCAACCTACAACTTGAGTTGTGCGACCTGCAAGCTGACACTTTTTCCTGACCAGAACAGAAAAAGGATCGGCCTTCTTCAAACCTATCTCACATGAACGCTTTCCCCACCTGTGTGATTTTGGTCGGAAAATGACCTCAATGTTTGGCAGTACATACATGTGTGAAAGTGTTTTCTCTACCATGAAGTTCATCAAGAACCGATACAGGAGCTCTCTCAAAGATTCTTCTCTGCTGCACCTGGCAACAACTGATATTGGATGTGGACATTCCTGCTCTTGTAAATTCTTCTGACCGTCCACAGTTATCACACTGAACACTTTCATGCTGCTTTTAAGGTTTCTTGATATGTATTTAATTTACTAGACTTAAAAAATTACCTTTACTTACTAGGCCCAATAGTAAAATTGAAATATTTTTAAATTGTATACTATATATTTTAATAACAGTGTTGATTGCGACCATATATTTGATGTTAAATAATAGGGAAATAATAAAGCTGATTATTGTCGTATCATTTTTTGATGTAATTAAGTGGTTTGATAGGTGCGGCTCTTCTTTCAATAGACTGACATGTTTGCGGCCCTCGAGTTGATCGTAGTTGGACAGCCCTGGTTTATAACTTAATACTGGGCTCATTAGTTCACGGAGTCTACCTGTAGCAGACTATCATTGACTGGTCTTGCCTAACTCCTTTAAGTCTCCTTTTTCAGATCCGCTACAGAAAGATGCTTGCACACTGTCGACAGTTGTTAGCGGCATGGGATTTGTATGTGCATGCACACTCACATTACATACATTTGTGCAAGTGAAAAGGCAAATTACGTTAGCTACTATGTTTACTATTACGCATAGATAAATAAACATTCTTCAGGCACATTTCAGTTGTAAATTATCATGTTTAATATTTCCAACACATTATCATGAATTCAGAATGAACTGATAAATTACGAAAGCTATATATACATTAGCATAAGCAAGGTCGAATTTTACAATTTTATACAATCTGAGAGCCATAAACTTTATGGGCCTCGCCTACCACGTGCTTAAAATGCATTGCAGCGTGTTCATAAATACATTTTTTTAAAGAAACTATTTCACATGTGCCCAAAGTGTCAATGTGCAAAAAGAAAATAGGATGATGACTAAAAAGTAGTTTCGAAGCATCACGTCGATTAGAAACATCAAAATGGCTAAAACAGCTTTTTCAACATGTTATATCTGAAAAACTACTCATGGGATTCGTGTGAAACTACTCTAGGAGCATGCAATGGACTTTGCTTAAAACTTTTCACCAATAAAAGAAACTGCTGAAAGTACTAGTAAGGCAAGTGATCTACGATACCACTGCACCCCGTTTCAACGTCTTGCGGTAGAGGTGATACCGCACCACATGAGCCGGTCAACATCGCCCGTGGCGTCGTGCCTCACTCACACAAACACACGGCCACTACGTGGGCGTTTTAAGTAAACTATTTTTACATGCTTGCACACACCTAGTTCTACATTTCTTTGCTTGACATGGGTAATTTTTATTATGATAATTTAGCATGTCAACTTCAGAAATAAAAAATATTTTTTCTAAACAGACAAATGCTTACCTTTATACGCTGCATTGTACCTTCGGCAACAAAATTATACCCGAAAGCAGTCTGAGTTATTAAATATTTATACTTTGAATATCTGTTAGAGCAGCTTACTAAATAAGGTAGGCCCTAAATGAAACAACTTGCTTCAGATCACCTACCTGTAGGAGACTCAACCTGGGCCAAGAGTGTCTACAAAAGCTTAAATTTAGAAAGCAAATAATGACACGTACTACTTCCATAAAAGTGTATCATATTTACATATGGGAGTGCCCATTTTTTTTGTCCACGAAAGTACAAAATAATAATACATTCTAGCTAGTTTTTACAATTAAAACACTAAAGTGAGTGAGAGATTTTGGTCACTGCTAACATCAAGGTCTTCAGCCAAAGCGAAGGGTGACATGAGGTGAGTGTCGAGCAGCGCCGGAATGAAAGGGCGAGGGAAACGGGAAATCCCCGAGATAGACGAGGACGAATAGCAGTCTCCGAAATTTCGAAATTTGTTGTGTTGCAAGAAGACAATATTGTGTTCATCTGTTTTTTTCTTTGTTTTACTGTCCAAAATTACTGTTTTTTTCTGTTTTCGTTCGCTTTCCACAAGGTGTCTGTATTTCTGCTGTGTCGTCTACAACCAGCTATTATGTAGGTAGTTTGTTTTGTTTGTTGTATTTTTTGCCTGTTGTTCCGCACTTACTGACGAAATTCCTTTGCTGGTATAATCTGAGTTATTTATTTTTTTCCCCTTGGTTTGTTTATCGGTGCCTGGGTGCTCGTTTGTGTGTTAATTTTATTTTCTTGTAACACACCGACTGAATTCCTTGCAGAATTGTATGTTTACCTAGATATTTGCCAGTTGCAAACAAAGTACTCTTGGTTGTTTATTTGTCTGTTTGTCTGTGCGTGTTCTCTGGTTTTCTGTGATACACCATTTGCTGCAATGGCAAATGTCCAAAATACTTCTTTAGTTTGTAACTTGCCCCCACTGC
Source organism: Medauroidea extradentata (assembly GCA_003012365.1). Lineage (NCBI taxonomy): Eukaryota > Metazoa > Arthropoda > Insecta > Phasmatodea > Phasmatidae > Medauroidea > Medauroidea extradentata. Next base: position 18,685 of record PNEQ01116328.1, on the reverse strand, counting down.
AAGAATCATTTAAAAATAACACTGACTGACATTATCAAAGAAAAACCAAAACTCTCAAATTATAAATGCTAAATTTTGAGGGATTTCTCTCACGGAATAAGCAAGCACTAAGAAGAAGAGTGTGTGTGTGTGTGTGTGTGTGTGTGTGTGTGTGTGTGTGTGTGTGTGTGTGTTGTTGTTTGTTTTTTTTTAAATTCAATCCCTAAGGGAATGAAAAGGGATGAAATGAGTTTCTGATAAATAAATGATACATCTTCGACCTAACAAGCTATCATGATTATCAGTTCAATGAGACATTTATACAAAGGCATGTCAAGCATTTTCAGGATTTTTTAAAATTAGCTCCTACAGAAATGAAAAGACCTTAAACATGTTTTCAATAACACCAATTCCTCCACACCTATTGAACCAGTTGAGATATTGAAATGCTTCGCTTTAGGATAATACTTAGCAGAAGTTCTAATACACAATAAATTCTCAAAGTCAATATGACACATTGCTTTGGGAATTGAGAGTCAAAAGATAAAAACCTTAAACAAGCAAAGAAAATCTCAATTTTACCAAATAAGTAATCTTTAAAAGTTTGTACATCTCTACACAAATACTTTACAACTTTGATTCCTGCCAAACCATTATTAAACGTGACTTAAGCTGCAACACTGTCAGATCACTTACCTCCCGCAAAAGCAATCCGGATTTGTTCTCTGGCTAGGTCTTCCTAGATGAAATTGTGCAGAAGATGTCGTTGGTTTTTTAGAAATCTCCCGTTTTACCCGACCTTGGGGTGCGGTGCTCCTCCATACACGCTGTTCCCCTCATCGGTTCTTAACACCAAAGCTGTTAAAAGCAGTCCAAATCTCTTCACTCTCCAATCAGTTAATTTATGAGATAGTTATTGTAAATGTCTTTTGAGATACTGGCAAAGTAAACTAAATTGTACATGAATGTTTATATAGAACTCTGTGTCATGCTTATGATATATATGCACTTAGAAAACTCATATAAGCAATGGTCTTACTTAACTACAGAAAAATAAACATTTAACCATACTCTTATATCCTGCCATAAATTATTTAAAAACAATCATGAGTAAAAAAAAAAAAACACTTAACTTCTGTATTAACACAACAGATCCAACATTATGTTTTTCAATTTAGAGTAGTCCTATATGTGAAACTTTTCCCTAACCTCTCACAAAATTTCATGACAATTCCCTGTTCCAGACCCTTTCCAAATTCCATGACTTTTCCTTGGTTTCCAGGGGGCCTATGCTGGAAAACACAGCTCGAGCGTTCGTGTACGAGTCGTTTCAAATGGTCAGATTCGCATACGAACTGGCCTAGTTGAAAAGATGTATGCTCCACTATCTCGAACTCGTATACGAAATAAGTGTACGAAGTGAGCACCGTTGGCCGACAAGATGGCGGCTATTCGAATGTCTATCTCGACTTACAAAATATGAGTTTCTGTGATAAATAGGGGATTTAAAATGTTAATGAGTATGCTAGAATAATCTTAATATTAGCAGAAACTATGTTAGTGTGACTAACTCGACCTAACACAAAAGGAAATGTCGTAATAATCGAAAAACTGGATTTTGCACCTTGCATACAATAAATACTATATTTTTGGACATTGCTTCATATAGTACTCGTGGTGCTACGGTAGCGTGCTTGCTTGCTAACGTAAGTATTCGGGTTCGAAACTCGCCAAAGACTAATATTTTTTTATTTCTATAAATGCATTAATAATTTCATGCTAGAAAAATAACTCTACGAAATATTAATTTATTTTACGTAATTTTCTGTTTTAAACACAATGAGACGAGTCTTTATCTTCGGTTTGTATATACGAAGCAACTAATGACACGAATGTAGGCACATACAAATATTTATCTGCGCTTCTCCGGTAAATGGCATTAATAAATATCATTTTCTTAAGACCAAAATGTAATTTTTAAAATAAATAACATACATTTGAACATAAAGAGTTACTTTTTCCTGTTAGATGGGTTAAATAAAGAACACTTTTAGAGTAAGACTAACGAAACGAAGGCTTCAAGAAACTAAGGCTTAAGTTACATGGTTTTAACCTATAATAATATAGCCTAGTTATGTTAATAATTTCA
>PNEQ01116328.1:0-16457 GCA_003012365.1 Medauroidea extradentata | reverse complement strand
GAAGAAATTCGAAAGTAACAGAACTGTCTGGTACTACACAATTTTTCATAACATTGTTGCTTGTTGAACTTTATGTGATTCAACAGTGAATGTTTAAATTTTATTTTACACTGTTACAACTGTTCACAGACGAATAACAAAACGTATATGAATACACAAAAAAACTGTGTATGTAGACACACTAATGGAACCTAGCACACAGTTATCTTTTCCTACGATCAAGTGCCCACTCTTTACAAAATGTTTTTCTTTTTTACTGTGCTGCCTGTATCTTAGTGCATTTTTGTTAATAGTTTACTGAGTTCTTTGAAGTCACAAATTTGTATGTTTCAGTCAATAGCAAAATTTTTCGACTCATAAAATGCAATGTGAGTGGCTTTAACTAAAAAATGTTAGTATACTAACTTCAAAATAGCTTATTCAGAATTAATACATACAGTACTATTTTTGTGATTAAGAGCGTGTAATTTTTTTTTTTTTCGTAAAATAAATATACTATTGCAAAGAGCTTACTAACATATTTAATTCTTAACTTAATTAGTAGCGAGTTTCTATTTAAACATTATTGGGAACTTAAATATATATATATATAAATATGCATATAATTGTTGAAATCTTGCTCCATAGCTTCGGTTTTTACGGCCTCTCGTATGCGAAATCCCCAATTCGGCCGCCTGCCACCACACGAGTAGATTTTCGTATACGAATCTCGTGTACGAGGACGGCAGAATGTTCAAGCATACCAACAACACATTTCGAGTGGTCAGGCGGGCGATTCGCATACAAACGAAAACTCGAGCATAGGCCCTCAGGTCTGTGGCCACCCTGTAGTATATTTTAAAGTACGGCAGTCTATACTGTGTCGTAACAATGCTATTCATACTTGTCTGGATGTTTTATTTCTGTACATTAGCACAATTGACACAAGTAGAACAAGCCTAATTTCGTAAAAGAAAATTAATATCCCCACACACTGAAACAATCTGAAGTGTGTGGAAGGCAGCACCCTTATATTACAGAAAAGAAAATTTAGTGATTTTACGGAATTACACCTAAGGGTGTGAAAATGGGTGAAAAGATGTGAGTTTTCAATGACATGTCAATATAGGCTACCTCGAACGTAACAGACTAACATAATGATTTTCACTTCATTAAGACACCAATTAAAAAATTAAAAATGTGATTTTAGGATTTCTCTGAATTTTATTGCTTAAAAGAGTAAAAACACGTAAAAAATTGTTTACGGTTAACTCTAAACATTTACCTAACCAATGAAAACATTGAGGGGTTGTCTGTTTCAGATTAATGCAAACACAAACTCTACCTAAAAAGTTGTATAAGTTCTCTCTACTAAATACAATAAACTATATATAACCTACGACAGGCAACACTCCATAAACCAAGTGCAGCAGATTATCGTAAATGCAAGGATGACCATCGAAAAGTGAAACTTAGGCCTACGTTATTATATTTTACATTCCCGTTGACACACATTTTCAAATTGTTGGAAATATAAACTTACTGATGAGGAAATGAGAGGATTTTACAGCACTTTACTGAGATATTAAGAGCAGATGAGAGTGAAGTGCGGTTAAAGAACAACACAACATCCCTACCCGAGCCAAGATTTGAACCCAGGACGTCTCGCACCAGAAACTGGTGACTAACCAACTATACTACGCCTACAGGCTGCTACAAACGTTACAACATAATTTACACCTTGTTTGCCTAATATTGTTTTTAATCAAAAGAGAGAAAACAAAAACCGTCAAACTATCTCTTACAAACTCATACCACAGTTGATACGTACAATAAATTACATACACATACATGTATATACATCTAAAGCGCCCAATAAATGTCCCGCATTATTAAAATTAGAAAATAAATAGGGCTATGCAGCTAACGATGTTGCTTTGTAGGGACCAAACTAAATTCTCTTTGAACAATTGTTAAACTAAAGATATTTGTATAAGGAAACTAGCATCTTACGTGTACACAGTGTAGCAAAAATTTGTGTTTTATTTTATAAGAGTTTTATTAAATAAATATAAAATTAAGCAGGCGATTTCCAGTACAATTTCAAGCTGTGTGGTTGGCAACATATAATCGTTAATGAGGCCAAAACGGCCCAGAAAATAAAGACGTGAGGCTTAACCTGGGAATGCCAACTCTGTTCCGTATATGCTCCTTGGTGACAACATTAAAAAAATTACAACACATTCTCAACAGTGAGAGTAATTTTATTTTTAAAGTAATCTCACACGTACACTAATGTGCACATGATATACTGATACAGATATCGAGAAGATACAAGCTTAAGGCCATGCTTTCTAGTTTCTATGAGCTACTTATGTAATTAACAAAATTCTGGTTAATTGACTTTTCAGACGAACCTGTATAATTTCTTGCTTGAAAAAAATGAGCTATCACAGCAAAAATCATTTTAAACAAAACTGCCAGACAGATTTTTGATATCAGCTCTTGATCAAACTTAAAAAAAAAAAAAATATCACAAAAACAGTAAAAACTAAAGAGCATGGCCTTAACTAATAACACTACTTTCCTCAATGTGGGTCCAAATAAACGAAAAAAATTCAAACTTGTCATGTAAGCTAGATTGAAATCTTGAAAATTAGAAAATGTACATTATTATAAACACTGAATTGCCAAATAACATTAAATACGCGATTTCTTTTTTATTTAGGCCTATACGAAACAGTGTGTGTTAATTTAACATGGCGATAAATTATGAAAAATATGTTGAAAATGTTTTTGTAAAGTGAATTATAGTGGCAGTAATACTAACCTGAAAATAACCATACAATGTAATTTCTTAAAATATAAAACAAAATAACATTCTGAAAAGTGTCAAAACAATTTAAGATCAAGTACTTTTTCATTTTATTAAAAGAAGAAAAAGTTTGAAGTAAATTTTAAACTATACCTAATTCATTTCACGGAAACATTGAAAACACATTTTCGACTTAGTTTTTCATAAAGTTCTCCACGCGATACTACTGGAATCCATCCTGTATCATCCTATGTTTAACAATGAATTTAATATAGGCCCTACACATAATATGTCGCTGCACAAAGTACTACATCTGTATAGAGTTTGGTGAATTTCAGATGCATGGTTAGTGTAGATATCTCACATGATCAAGAAAATATATTCAAATATGGCCACCATTTTGTCAATATAAACAATACATAAACAAAATTCAAAAAAGTCATGTCACTTTACTACTTTGGGACATTACAAAAAATTTATTTTCACATTTATGGTACGTAACTGTAAATTAAGAAATTAACTTGCAATAAATTTGGAATAGTAAACATCCACAACACATTTAGCTAATATTAACTCACAGTTGACATTTATGTAATTAATGAAAATAGTAGGTAAAAAATTGTCCCAAATTCACCCCACTTGTCCAAAGCCACTCCCTTGTCTGGTAATTACCATTTAAAACCTATGTACTCAGTTTGACTAATTATCAACAAAAACTACCTAGCTTAAATATCTAAAGTGATCAAATAATATTCCAATGGCCAAAATTGTATGAATATGAACACAACAAAAAATAATATAAAAGTTGTTACCTTACTGACTGTGTACAGACTTTTATAAAATTTGAAAAATTTGAAATTTATGTGTTTAAAAAATTAATTTTTAGGTGTTTAAGACATCAGTTTCCTGTAACACCAGTTTCCACAGTTTTCGAACTTAATTTTGCTGTTGGAAAATTAACAACTACTTTAAATACACCCTGATACTTTCTTTCAGCAAAGTACTATCAATTTGTGGTGTTGAAAAACTATGTAACTTATTTAATTTTGTTAATATTAAGCCTAAACATTACTACGGAATGGCTGTATTTCATGTAAAAAAAATTTCAAACAGCAGCCACTACGAAAATATGAACAATGTACATCAGTCGCCTTCATTTTTTTATAGCCTTGCATGGAGACGGCATATAATAAGCAGTGACCACGGTCTAAGAGGACGAGGTCTCGACACTGCCTATGCTCTCCAGCAAGAGAAAGTGACTCCCTTTTTATCGCAGAGCGCTAGTAATTTGGTGGAAGATTTGTCTTGTTTACATATGGCGGCATTACAATTTTTGCAATTATTAATATAAAATTATGTTAATATGGTAAGCTGATCTAGTAGTTATATGTTTCTTGTCCATAAATACATTGGCATGTGTGGAACTGTTTATACCATGTCGACTGAAAAAAATACATTTTGTACTACTGTTTTAGTAAACATATTTGACCAAAATATATTATTTCCTGCCCTACAAAATTTTAGAATCATTGAAATGTTTCTCTACATGTAAAATACTGAAAAACTAAATTTTATGGTTGAAAATAAAAGTGTTTCAATACAAAATTACATTTCAATTTTTTTCTTCTATATAAGACATGCAATTCCGATAACAAATTCGCATTTTCAGCTACGCCAAATACAAAACAAGGCAATTCTTCCACTAAATTACTACTAGCGCTCGGCGATAAAAAGGGAGTCACATTTTATTCCTCAGTGTCAAGACCTCTACCTTCATAGACCATGGCAGAGACTTATCCGTTACCATCTCAGGACATGGAGAAAACACGTTTAGGAATACGGTTAAGCATTAAGTCACAGAATAAATAATGCTAACAGAAACAACAAGAAAAGTTTTTTCATTGTTGTTATCGTACCAGCTCTCAGAGCATACAGGAATATAAACAATACCACGTGGATTAGAGACCTTGGTTTATATAACTACTTGTACGCTAGTGCATGAGATACTGTAATTAGTATGTACATTAGCTTAATATTTAAAAATGGTAAACATGGAGATTCGAGGCTCAACACCAGATAATAACTTACTCTATTACAAACAACATAACGAAGCACTGTTATTGTACCAGCTCTCGGAGCGTACAGGAATGTAAACAAATCCATATGGAATTTGGGACATTGGTTTAAACAACTGCTCATATTTCACGAAATACTGTTATTTGTTAGTACCTCATTTAAATGGGAAATGTGAAGCACGTATCAATTTTGTAACAGATAATAAAATAAAGTTTGCTGAACTTCAAGATAACCAAACTTCTGCAAACTCCGACGCGATAGAAATTCAAAGAGAAAACGAGTGCAATAAAAATCACGTCTTGTCGCGTCTGTTATTACTTATTTATTCTGTGATTAAGTCTCGGCCACTGCTTTTATAGTGCTTGACATGGTATCACTTACATAGAACTTAATTTTAGAAATACCAGCCCAAGGTAGTGAAGTTTACAAGGAAGAAATTGGTCAGCAGAGATACATAGGCCTACAGATGCGATAGGCAAGTGATAGATGCACTAGTACCTAGAAGTGGTGCTGTAGGATAACTTTGGGTAAGAAAAACAGTTACAGTAGGCCCGGAGAGAATAGCTACAAAATGACGGAGGGCATTGGGTATGTTGGGTGTGTAAAAGGGATTGGGTGGGGTGCTAAAGGAAATCAGCTGTGACGTGAAAGAAATAGCCAACATGTGGAGTTGCAAGAGACGGAGAAGATACAAAGAAGGACAGTACTCTGGTTGTAGAGTTAACGGAGGAGGGAGGAGGAGGGAGGAGGAGGTAGGAGGAGGAGGTAGGAGGAGGAGGTAGGAGGAGGAAGGAGGAAGGAGGAAGGAGGAGGGAGGAAGGAGGAGGAAGGAGGAAAGAGGTAGGAGCAAGGAGGGAGGAGGAAGGAGGAGGAGGGAGGAGGGGGGAGGGAGGAGGAGGGAGGAGGAAGGAGGGAGGAGGAAGGTGGAGGAGGGGGAGGATGAAGGGAAGGTAGGGAACTGAAGGTCTTCACCGATGAAAGTAACAGGACGGAGTTCTTCGAATGACAGAATGAAAATGAAAATACAGATCAGGATGTTAATGGAAAGGGAGATTGAGTTGTAAGCTATACAAGGGAGGGTACAAGGAAAGCTGAAACAAAAGAAAGAAAATTCACCGGTTGTGGAGGAGAGCAGACCATCAAGGTATACATCTATGCTTGTTTGGACGATGGGGGAATTGAATGTATTGTAGCAGGAGTTTGTGACTGTAAGGTACATTGGAAAGTGCAAGGGAAGGGTTTGAACTTAGGCCGTGTCTCAATTCACTCAGAGTGCGCTCTCTCGTGACATCAGAGAGTGTGCTCTCTGATCGTCTCAATTTGTTGGCGAGAGTGCGAAAGAGCAGCAACTCTTGATATTTACCCTCTTTAAATTTGGGCCGTGTCTCAATTCACCCAAAGAGTGCTCTTTCGTGCTCTCGCTCCCGCAAATACGTCACATCAAAGTCAGAGAGAGCACTCTCTGCCTGTCTCAATTGGTCGCCGAGAGTACGAAAGAGCGAGAGCACGAAGTTGTATACTCGCTCTCGTTCTCTCGTGCTCTCTGGCGTACGCCATCTTGATTTCAATTATGGTTTGAGGTTACTAAAGAAACGTGCGACATATATTGCACATATTATTTATACATGATAATTATGTCCAATGAACAGTTACCTATCGCGAGTAATTCGGTAAACATTTTCGGCCGTAATACGCCTTTATAGAGATAAAATAAATTTTTTTTTGGATCGCCAATTAACAGCTATTCCCGCTTGAAATACAGCGCCGGTAAGATAAAACAATATTATTTGAATAGTTCACAAGTCTATTTAATATGTCTATTACTTGTATTAATATAATTTACGCACTTGTAACCTTTGCATCGTTTGTTTACAAATACGAGAGAGCGTCGTCCCAATTGTAGAGTGTGAATACCAGAGAGCAAACAAGAGCTCTCTCTTGTTGTGCGAAAGAGCACTCTCTCAACAGAGTACTCTTTGAATTGAGACACGGCCTTGGACATGTTCTTAGAGGGAACTATCCACTCGTCGTCAGCCCAATTTGCGAGTGTTGTACACATTATTAAAACAACGCGAAAATTTACCAAGGATGGCATAGTTATAATCCTTTTGATACTCACAAGGCCATTGGAAGAAAAGCGTAGGACTTTTGTCTTGACGTCTTCTCTTTACAATTGTATCGAATACCAGTAAACTTAACAAAACAGCAAAAAAATCTTAAAAACATAAATGCCGTATTTCAGTAGCTATACATAAAGTGCAAATCCAGCTGACAGATCACTGTCTAAATTAAAGTGGCGGCGAACATTTAGGCAAATAAATTTCAACACATTCCCCCAACACACAAACTGATATCAACAAACAAACGATGCATTTCAAACAGTGCAGCCAACAGCATTCATTTCTTCACCACCAGTTTGAACAACATAATAAAAATGTGACGTGGGCCGTCCCGCACAGAGATAAGTAAATACATTTACGTTCTCTATGTTCCGCATCCCCTATTCCGCCAAAACCAGGCTTGTGCCCATCGCCATCCCGTTTCCGAATGGCTGAGGTGGCCAATACCACTTCCTCGTATCGAAAAACATGGCAGAGTGGTCACAACTCAAAGAAGTTAGGAGTTACAAATATAGATGGTAGACATTCCGATTTTTGGATCCGTTTAGGAATGTTCCAGCTTCGTGAAACGTAACGTTCTCCATAATACTAGAATAAACACGAGATTATAACGAACATCATATAGATACAAGCCATAAAATTATATATATATATATATATATAATTTTATAGCATCTGGCATCAACCAAAAAAATAATAAATTAAGGGCAACTTTTACAGCTCCTTGTTAAAGTTCCTGTTAGTTTTTAACGAACACTTTAACAGCAAAGTTATTGTTAACATATTTTACAAGTGCATGTTATCACTGAAGTTCACGTTAAAGTGATCATTAATAACTAACAGGTACTCAGGGTAGTGGTTAGCTGGCTAACAGAAGGATCTTGCGATGGCCGGCATATTGTACAGATTTGTTTACTGTCGATTTGAGGTTAGGGAGTAAAGCAGAATTCCCCCAAACATGTACATTTATTGGGTTACTATTACAGATATGGTTTTAAATCGATTACGAAAGTTTTCTATAATTTTTTTTGAAGAGACCATAAGAAAAATGTCTTGGAGCAACCAGGCTAGAAATAGCCCACTACGAAGACGAACTTTCAGCATGTTTCGCCCGAGAGAAGAATAGTTTGGGTTTCTTATGGAACAGTAAGTAGATTTATCAATAATATTGTACTTTATTGTACATATATTTATTGACGTATAAAGTAACGTAGAACAGGCACTGCATACATGACAATATGGCAGTTGTCCAACCTTTAATAACATAACACGACTGCAGTGTTTTTAAAATATGATTCGTGATGAGCTATTAAATACTTTTTAAAAAATTTATAAGGGTTTAATCTTCTTTGTACAACATAGTTATCTCTGGCGACCCTGTGTTTTTAGACTGCACAGTGTCAGAGTAGGCAATACAAATTTTCTCCGACATTGTAAACAATAAATACAGTCGTCCACAGCCTAATCGTATTCTAGGACTTAATAAATATTTTTCTACTGATATAAATAACATGTTTCAATACATTTAATTGTAACAGTATTTATAGTCCTGACAATTGTAGGAATAAGTTTACACTTATAAAATTACAACTATGTTTTCTGGGATAATATTAACAGATATGTGTCAGTAGTAACAACAACAATTTGCGATTGGGACACCTGCCCGGTAGCAAACTATAACCACCTCCTTAATACCCTACCAATTTCCTCCTATATAAACCTTCCAACCACCCACATGATCACCAACTCTTACGTGAATTCCACTCCCTCGAAAATACAATTTGCCCTTGAGTAGTTTCAATAGAAAGTTGAGCAAAAACTATGCATTGTATTAACTGCATGAAGGTTTTTAGCTTTTAATACACAAATGTCTAAATATTAAATCAACAGAATACATAATACAGGCCGATCAAGAGCAGTTTACTTAATTTCAGCTTTCCCTGCGGAATTGGAATCTTGTCAGATCTATATTTCGTAAAATACAGTTCCGGGTATCTAAATCAGTTCCTCATAAAACATTTATATTTTCCACTGCGGCCTAAGCAGTAACTATTTTATCCTTACTTTTTACAAAGATAGTATTTTCAGTTACCAAACTTCCGATTCACGACAGATTTCATGTGTTATTGTAATAAATTATTTTTCAAATTATTTGCTGTTCGATTCAGGACAGATCACAAAAGTTCCGTACATTTGCTGGAACTGATCATTAGAACAATTCCGAAGCCGGAACTGTTCATGAGAATTGACAGTTCCGATCCGACCATTTTCGGTTCCGACGATCGAATTCCTTCATTTAATAACAGTTCCGAAGTCGGTACCGTTCATGAGAATGGACAGTATCGATTATACCATTTTAGGTTCCGACGATAGAGTTCCAGTTCATTTGAAAACAGTTCCGAGCCTTCGCGGTAATGTAAAAAAACTTGTCGCCGAAACACAGTATACTTAAACAGTAATTGTAGTATTTAAAATTAAATCCTTAAGTTATTAATTAGAAAGTAATTATGTAAATATTAATAAATTTTGTAATATTTTGTACGAAAATACTAGAACAATATAACGTTCCCACGGGACCATTCATTCGGATTCTTCGGGAATCCATACCAGTTCCTTTCTCCAGAACTGTTTATAGTAACCATTCCGAGAAATATTTCCCATCCCTAGCCGCCCACGACGCAGTGTGTTAACAGTATGTGCGCCAGGGGCCTTATGCTGGAGTTTTCGGTCATATGCGATTTTCCAGTCGAGTGGTATTTGGCGTACCATTTTTTGTTTCCATATGCACGAACCATGCAAATACGGTCGTGTACGACTCGACCATTCGCAACGTCAGGGGGTTATGCTCGAGTTTTCAGTCGCATGCGAGTTGGAAGCCGTGCGCTCGTTTTTATGACATGGAGATTGTTTTTTGTTCATGGTTCCAGTTTTTGAGGTTAAAAGTGAAAACTAATTTCTCCAAGACCTGAAAAAAAACCACTCGACTCCCAAATCACATGCGACTGAAAACTCGAGCATAACGCCCAAGGAAATAAACTGTCCTGCACCCAAAATGGCACTTCGGGGGATGTGACAACTAGGTGGTGGATGGCAAACCAATCTAGGACCAAGTCGAGGTGTCTGAGATGGTCTTCCCAGGTCCGGGACCACTCAATGATGTCATCCAGGTAGGCTGTGACAAATGCTCCCAGGTATCCCTTAAGCACTTTAGTCATCATATGCTGGAAGGTTGATGGTGCACACTTATGGTCCAGAACTGGAATCTTCGACCGTCCGGGGTGGTGAAAGCAGTCTGTTCACGGTCCTCCGAACGTACAGGTACCTGCCAGTAACCTAACTTCAGATCTAGAGTAGAGAAAATCCGAGCATCACGAATACTTACCAGTGCATAATCCACACAGATCTGGGGTGGCAGCGCACTCTCAGTCACAAGTTCAGTGGTCTGAAATCTGCACAGAAGCACAACATTCCATCCTTCTTGGCGACCAGGACAATACGGGCATTGTAACGGCTGTCTGAGAGTTCTATGACCCCCTCACATAGCCTCTCGGCCACCTGCTCCCGTATGACACACTGTTCTGTGTGGCCATACTCCCGTGGTCTCATTTAAATCGGTTGGATCCTGCATGTTGGAAATGGATGTTCTGCTGCTGTGGTGATGTGAAGCCGGTCAGGAAAAGTAAATACCTCAGCATGTTCTGACAGGATGTTCTGGATGGCAGCTTGGTATTGTTGTGGTACCTCGTGGTCCAGGTCAGCCAACTGAATCGGCAGTCCGAGTAGTCTGTCAGCTTCGTCGACAACGTACACAGTCCGGCGTACACCAGTACCCACATGGAAGTGGCAAGCAGCAACTTCTATTACTGCCTCCTGGGTTTGTAGCCAAGGTTGCCCCAGCACCAAGGGGTCTCTCAAGTCGTCCACCACCATTGCTTCAGTATGCGACACTTGGACACGAACTCCAATAGCTAGGCTGTCATTCCCTTGGTGGGGGTGGTCCAATTGTAAGTGGCAAACCGGATTATGCTACAGTTACCCTGGACCTGACTAGGCGTGATGAGGTCATACCAAACAAGTGTGTGGCTCGCTGCAGTGTCGACCAGAGCAGCAGTAGGTTGGCCATCAACTTCCAACCCTTATGATACGGGGACGTATCATTTTGGAAACATTGGGGGTAATGTTATGATTACGAAGAGCCTCGCCTGGAGGACGGGCTAGCGACGACGGCAGTGCAATCAGGTCAGGGGTTGCACAAGACAAGGGCCTCAGCGATTCTCCCCACCTGCACTGAAGTGTGTCAATATAATGTAATGTATCGGGGGAATCGGGGTCTGTCTCCTTCAAGCCTTCCAGCCGTCACCACCTCGCCAGGATGGTCCTGGGTCGAGACCCACGATGTGCCGCCGTTCGTCGATAGCCGACACTATCATCATCAGCCTCCGGCATCATGCTAACGGTGAGGTCTAAGGTGTCCAAAGGGTCACCCATCATAGAGTAGAACAAATAATTATTTAAACAGCTGCTCCCCTCCTATCTAAATTATGTAGTACAACCGTGTAGTATTTTGTAACTAACTTGTGTAGAGTAAAGCCACATAATTAATATTAAACTAACATAATTCAATTAACCGTAACCCTCACCAGTAACTTAACCACTTAAATAATTTCATTATAAAATGCCTACATCTGGCTACAGCCACATAACCACTGTAAAATAATAAGTAAAACCTACTAAAATAAAAGTTTTACAACACTGTCTGTCGGCTGTCGTCGAGCGGTCGTCCACCAGCACTCAGATCAACAGCAGTGCGGTTCTCCGCCGGGGACTCGGGCTCGAGCCCCGGCGGGTGCATGCTCGTTCGTCGATGCCGTCTCCTCATTAATCCAGCTTTCGGTAAGGTCGTCAGATCTAGTTATGTGGCAGCAATTCTCAACTTAATATAATAACTTAATAATCAACTAGTCCGACCACAGTGCCGAGGAACGTTGGTGTTAGTGAGGTTGTCACATCCTTGTAGCTTTCAGTGATAGCAGGGAATCTGGAATCTGGCTAGCTTCCCCTCACTGGAAGTTTCCCGAAGGGTCTCTTGGTTGCTGATTCCTGATAGGGCTAACTCGATGCCATTGGAAGGTCGGCACCCGGAAGGTGTGGCACTGTGGCACTGTGGTGGCGACGGTTCAAGATGCCACGCTATAGCTGTGGTTGGTCGCTGTGAATCAGCATGTCGTGATGCTGTGGTTGGTGGTGGCGCTTCAATGGCACGCTGTGATACCACTCCTGGTTGTGGCAGCAGCATGTGATACGTTCGACATGTTGTTTACTAGGACACAAATTAGTTTTGTGACTGGTTGGCACCCTGTGACTGCAGGTAAGTTTGCGCACACTCTATTCCACCACTATTGCTCTCTGCACGTAGTTCTCCACTGATTCCAGAGAAATGTTCATCACAAATGGGTGTAACTCTGGACGGAGACTTTGGGTTATACTACTGAGAGCACCTTCTGGTGGAACGTTCGGGAGGATGCGTCGGAACAGCTGTATTTTTTTGGCAACAAACTTCTCAAAAGACTCGTCCTCCTTCTGTCTGTCTCCACAGAACTGAGCTTGGCAGTCGGCAATGGTAACGTCTGCTCCGAAACGGTACTGGAGCCCTCGAGCAAACTCATCCCACATCATGTCAGTCCATCCCCAAATCGCCCACCATTCTTTTGCAGCGTAACACAGGTTTCCGCTGACACGTTCAGCCCATTCCTCTCTTGGAACTTCGGAACGTGCACACCTAATCTCGCACTGGCTCAGGAACCAGTCTACATCCTCGTGCACCTGTCCAGAAAAATCTGGAAATGTAATCTTATTTCCCAGATACAGGTAGCGGCGTGTGGGAAGGTACTGGTTTGCAGGCCTCAGAGTAGTCGCCTCGCCCTGATGGTAAGCATGGTGGTTGTCTATGGCAGATGCCGAGGTATCAAGCTGATGGTTTTTACCCGAGTTGATATTGTAGTAGGGGCTCATGAATGGTGGGGAAGCGGTGTTGTTGGTGTCCCTAAGTTCATGACAATTTGCGGTACATGACAAACACGCAAACACACATTCCGCAAATCGATACCCTCATGTGAAAACCTCGTTACTCCAAATCTATTTTTTAACAGGAGAGGGAGTCTTTTGCTGGTTACAATCCAATAATAAAGCCACGTGAGCTCTAATTATTGCTTTAATATTTTTAAAAAACATATCTGGAGATACATGTGAAAATCTCGTATCTCCAAAATCAGTTTTTTTTACAGGAGAGAGAGTTTTTCGCTTGTTGCAATCCAACAATGGATTTGCGAGAGTTCAGATTTTTGCTTTTAAAATTTTGAAAAACGTAACTGGAGATGTGTGCTTTTAGCAGTTGATAAGGAATTTTTTTCGGGGTAGAATGTAAGAATTAAACGAAAATCTAAAAAAAAATGGAGTTACGTGGTTTTCTCATGAGGGTATCGAAATGTCACTAGTTCAACTGCTTGAGTACAACGACGGTGCCGTGTGATTTACAAGTAACACAGAATGCTAATTCAATGCCCAGTTCATCACAATTAGGTGCATCATACAATGTGAGGTTAGGGCGTGTCGTCACACCGACAAGCATCTCTGTCTTAACATGAGGGTTGCTTAACTGTTTAGAGGTTACACATTGACACAGCTCTTGAACTAACTCTTCTGTTAATAAATCCTGAGCTAGAGGGCACCCACACTGCAAACACTTCATTGTTTACACTATTGCACAGTAACTGTGTAAACAATGCTGGAGTTTCGCGCTGTTGTAAACTCGTTACTTGGCCGGTAGGGTGTTGTTATTGATGCTAATGTTGTTGTTTAGAGGTGCGTAGGTCTGGATAGATACGGATCCATGGAACCAGATCACTTGTTGGAGTGGTGGATGTAGTTCCGCCTTTAAAATGGATCCAGATCCACTCGGACTTGAAGTGACAGGTGGCGAACTGAAGTTGTTTTTGACTGATTGACAATGGTGGCTAGAGGGGTTGGAACAATGGTGGTACGCGCGATTGCAGAGACAATATGCCAATGCTGCCCGGAGGGGTTACTGCAATGGTGATGCATGCAGTGGCGGCATCTGCCGAGCAATGTTGCCAAGAGGGATTGCGACGATAGCTTTGCTGGTGGCTTCCTTGCAGAGAGATGTTGGTGTTGGGCTATACCACGACTTTTCCATGCTTGGGTCGGTAAATCTTCAAGCCAAAGCGTTGGGCTCCATATGTCACCGTCTGGAGGAGGAAGAGGGTGTTGTAGTTTGAACACAAAGAAATGCAGGGTACCAAACACATGCATTAAATAGTTCTGATGCATAACGGTAGGTACTTGGGCGTCACCTGGTCTGTGCCCTGCCTGGCCAGGAAAGTGATTGTCTCTCTCAGAGCGAAATAGTTCGGTGGCGTGCCTCTCCTTCCTCCGGCGAGACGAGCGGGCAATGTTACTACTGCCGAGGATTTAGGCGAGTGGTGGACTCGGACAGCTACACTTAAGAACACTATTTAAGGGTTGTGCCTCACGACCCTTCCCCTAGGACCTATACAAAGGCCAGCTCCTACCACACATATAGAAATGCGTACTCTCACTTCCCGGGTATCACACGCACGTCTTTCCATCACAGTGCTGAACCACAACTGCTTGCAGCCAAAAGCGGCAGATGTTCTCTCTCCCTCACGAGGGGTGAGGGGGGGGGTAAACCTCTGTACTTGGGCAAGATCTGGCTGATCCTACCAAGTCAGGGACTTGGTACGACGACGTGTCCAAACAGGTTAGTTGTTCAGTTCCTCCCAATACTCATTTTTCCCTTTCCTTTTAAACACTTTCACATTATTTAAACTTTTTAGGATGTAAGTCAGGCTGTTATATGTGCTTGTTAGATAGCTTTTTACCCCCTTTATTCTATACTTAGTGCTGATACATTCCTCCTGATGAAAGTTGAGTTTATTTCTCGTTTTATACTTGTGTATATCCTTGTTTTCATTGTTGGGTACATTAACAGACATTTCTTTACTTTTTATTTTAAACATGAATAGTGCTGCTGTGATTTTTGCTGTACATTTTTAAACGGTAAAATACCAGAGCTAGTGTAAAGGACCGTAGTAGGGGTATGGATATCATAGCTATATAGAACCCTGAGTGCTCTGTTTTGCAAGACTTATATTTCATGAATATATACCTTCTTACAGTTAGCCCATATGACATTCATGAACTGCAAGTGGGAGTGGACCATAGCAAAGCAAACCTGTTTCAAGTACTGGTGTGGGGTCTTATTTCTTAAGTGTGGTATTATTCTTATCACTGGTGTAACTTTATTCTGTACCATTCTGATATGTCTTTCCCATGTTAGATTGGAATCTATATATAGACCAATAAATTTAGCAGATGTGATTCTGTACACAGTTACATTATTAATGGTAGCACCGATACTTGTAGTAACAGTTTGTGAGACTTTGTGTAAATCCTGTACTGAAAAACAGTTCCATTAACTTCACAAAATCAGTTTGAGCACTTTGTACACAGACTTGTTTGCTACATAATCTCACAATTCTACAACAACTGATGGCACATCATCTTCAGGAAGCTGCAGTTCAGAACTTGATGTTCACATCTGTAGAAAAGTCAATGAGTTTCCGCTTACAATTTTCTTGTAACCCACTGATGAAATAATCTTTACTGATGTCTTGTAATCCAGATGGTAGGCCTTCAGTGTTACAGAAATATTTTTATAGTTTTCCTGAAACAGGCAAATTACCATATCCTAGTAAAACAACACAGAAATCTTAAAGCAATGAACACATATATAAATAATTAAAAACTGATTCAGCTGACGAAAGCTTTAACCATGTACAAGGTAAAATTTAGTTAATCCTACAAAATAATGGTTTGTTTAAAATCAGGCACTATAACATTGATAAAATATTGTGTAACCCTGAATTCTAGGGTTTACAATACTAAGGGCCGGTCTTACCACCTCTGGGTAACATCGGGGTAAATTTTATCTCCTGTCTATTTTATCGGGAGGTTGAAGCTCTGGATAAGGCGTACACTGCAGTTAAGTATGGCGGCGAAAATATCATATGTTAATTTTTAACCTTGTGTGTGCTGTTTTGAAATTAGTTTCTTGCATCAAAAAATGTTTCGGTTATGTTTCTCGTAATTTCAAATTGTGTAGACTTCTCATACAAGCAAAATTATGTAAGAAGTGAAGGATCATATTTGTGAGAAGAAAATTGCCACGAAGTTTTACGAGCATATGCCGAAGTTGTGTTTTGAAGTGTGCTGAAAATAAAAAAATGTTCGTTAATGTCTGGGTTTCAGACGACAGTATGGTAGAATGACATAATTCAGTGCTTTATTTATGAAAATCGGCATTTATATAATGCAAGTGAGATACGTCAGTGTGGTGTTTGCCAATTGTCTGTTGGCCTACACAATTT